>JAPYZR010001068.1:0-64137 GCA_030522945.1 Trichopria nigra
AAAAAAAAAAACAATGTACCTTCAATCCCAGCCTAAGATAGGTATATATATAAAGATCAGTAAATATTAAGACAATAGCCAAATGAGTTTACATTTGCATATAGGAGGCCTTTATATGTTTATATATACACATTTTGGTGCGATCATTAATGTAATATATTTTTTTTATATGCATATATAAAAATAGTCTAAATTCATCAGCTGAAAAATTTAATTTTTCGCCCTAGGGTCATAAAGTGTTATTTATCTATTCCCTGGTAAAAAAGAGGATATATCCATATATTCTATAGAATCGTATAGAATCGGATTCAAATTTTATCCGGAATTTAAAGAAACGGAAAGAACATGTATCCATTTCTATACATTTCTTTTACGAATTGGAATCCGATTCTATACGATTCTATCCACCTTTTTACCAGGGTTATATTAAAAAAATCGACATTTAAATGATTGTGGTATATATATAATTACAAAAAGTTAATAAAAATTAATAAATAAAAGAAATATTACGAAATATTGGAACTGTTAACAAATATCTTAACACGATTACTCGATGTATAATTCGATGTCGCTCTTTTTTAATATAATAAGAAAATAGTACTTTTTGATCCTAGGGCGTAAAATTGAAGATTACATATATATTATATTGATATATTCTCGTACAAAACATATCGGATTATATATAAAAGCAGTTTACGTATACGATAGTCTTTGGCAAAATGGAGTCGATCATTAACGATATATTATATATAAGGTATATTTGTCTCTTATCTTTGTTCAGTGTTAAAATAAAAAATGTACCGTAAAATAATGTAATAAATGTCAAATAATGAATAATGAAAAATGACAGAAAATAACGAATATATCGAGAAATGGATGATAAAAGATGCGAACGATAAAATTAACCGAACAATATACGTATTTGTAAAATAACAATGAACATAAAATAAAAGAGAGCATCAATGATATTCCTTTCGTATTCTTATTTTATTTCGTCATCATGCTCTTGTCACTACACAAACTACCCTTATTCGCAGTTGTCAACAGAAATGCACAAAAACTTGGACAATCTCCGAATTAACTATGACTCGACCTTCAAAACGAAAACCGAATAATAAAATTGCAAAAACGAAAGTCAGTAAGATATATTTAAACGCAATGAAAACTCGAAACAGATTTTCTATAATCGTCGTCGATTCCTACTGCTATGCGGGGATAAAGAAAAACCTGCACTCGTAGACAAAAGCGTCCATAGTGTTCGCACCCAAACAGTAAGTAGTATACAGCTCACTACCCTGTACACACCGACATGTATTACTTATTGTGCATATACAGTAGTTGTGAGAGAGGTTGGCATTCACAAGTTCGAACACCCGCCGACGATCCCCTCGTTTTTACGATCGTTTCCGATATATTCTTTTTCTTCTCTCTGATCCCGCATCCCCTCGCGGTTCGGTGGTGCGTTGATTCGTAAATATTGAGCGTATACATATACACATCTATACATTCATACATACACATATTGTATATGGCAATAAGGCAGATTCGGGGCGCAATAACTCCCCACCGGGTCGCATTCGAATTTGGAAATTCGTGCGCGTGCGCGCGCCGATCGGGCCATCCCGGGTGCACGATCATACAAAACCTGTATATCTATTCGTGAGGCACGCACAGTCCGGGGCCGCGTTTACGCCGGTGCGTGTACAGTGCGTGCGCCGCAGTCTATATACATATAATACGCGACCTCGCAATCGTCGTCTACGTCGCCGTCGTCGCCGAGGTCTGAAGCAGAGGAAGACGGAAGTGAGTGAGTGAGAGTGAGAGGGGACTAGGAAGGGGTGGCGGCGCGACCGAGGAGTGGTGGTGGGGGAAGAGCGCCCTTGCCCTTGGCATTGCCGCTCGATACACACGCATATATACGCAGGGCTGTCCAAAAACGCCAGACCCAATTCGAGGAGGGACGGCCCGACATCGAACGACGCAGCGCGTCGGAAATTCAACGATTAAATATATACGGACTCTGAAAAGGTTTGCTTCTCTGCCCGTTTATTTATCAGCAATGTATATTGCATATCCTCCCTTTTTGTCGTTGTTGTTTTTTTCTTTCTTCTTAAGAACCACGTGCTCGATAAAACGTCGTGGACCGCATTGTTTACGCGTTTGACACATCACTGTCTTTTTTTTTCGTCCTTTTTTGATCATGTCGGTACCGATCGTTTCGCGCCAAAAACCGTGAGTGACTTTTACTAAATTCAACCTATAGACACGTACATATATGTACGCGGAAGCCCTCCGTAACCTTATATATACACAACGCTCTCCGTTAAAATGGAGGATGCGACGACTACTGTATACTACGGGAAAGGTCGACGACCCCGACGTCTCATCTCCTCCAAGTGTCTGTATATCGCGGCGCTTATCGCGAGACGAGATAAAAGGTGCCTATTTAAACAGCTGCACTTTTATTTGCCGGCCTTCCAGTGCGGCTATACTCGTTATCTACATCGACGATTCGACACCATAATATACATCAGACATCTAGATGTAGGATACATGTAGTCATCCTGTCATTTGACGACCTTCACATTGAGGACGCGTAGGATTCCTTCCTTTTCTCCTCCGTATATTTGTATACACAAGTTTCCGTGAAACGACGAGACCCCGGCATACATATATATGAATGCCGAAAAAAAAGGTGGCGCGCGCGCCGCTCCGGTCAATCGGACCGTAAACTCAAAGGTCATTAACAGAAGTGTCAAGAGAGTTCGGTGACCTTGTGTATACATGACGTATATATAGGAGGGGTTGTTGTATAGTCGACGACATCTGCGGGATAGTCTAAGCGTATATATATAGTAGTGCCCGTGCTCACTATTTATGGCTCGAGACCAAAAAAGAGGTCGGCATTGACCGATTTTTATGCATTTTGAATGCTCCCCCTATACTAATGTCCCGCGTCGCGCAGCATCGTGGTTTATTTTTTTTTTCACGTTACGACCACGTTTCTCGTGACGTAATGCGACGTTACGCGATTTACATATGCTAAAAAGACAAACCGTTAAATTGTACCTGAAAAAGAGAAAGAAAATGTTTTTGTAAAATTTGCTGAACTTGAATCCGATTAGTTTGGGGGGAATGCCAAAAAAAAAGTGTTAAACAGGACTAACGTTGTCAACTTAGCGTCGAAAAAATTGCTCGATGGCTCGAAATTTGCGGAAGGAGATGCCGAATGCAATGATTATCGAGATTTTCAAATTGACCAATTACGAGTTGAGATATCCGCAAACGTTGAAGAAACGAATGTACTGAAATTGGAAAAATTGTATCTTTCTTAGTTTATCGACGAAAATGACGAACGAGCGCTCTAAATACTCGGAATTACGTGCCGAATTACAAAAGTCATCGACTTCCTCGAATTGACCAATTAGAGGTCGAGATATTGCCGATTATAACGACGGAATGAACAAAACTTGAGAAATATCTCGAGTTATATCTTGCTTCGTTTCTGAAATGAAATGTAACATTGTAATCGTAAAAAAAAAACATACTCGAGATACGCGAGATTTCATAAAGAAAAATTTCATAACATTGTCTTGGAATATAACGCGTATTTAAGAATCAATTATGAAAAACAGTGCAAGACATATACTTATTGATGATCCTCTATTCTTCGATGTTGCACGGAAGTGAAGTGTACATGTGCATACATACATACATACATACAAATATGTATAATGTAAATTTTCAAGGTCACTTGAAGGTCGTTGTGTGTGCCTGTTTTTTTTTTTTTTTTTAATGGAAAACTCTATCTTTAATATCGGATTCAGAAAGAGCGGGAAATTTTACATCGGAAATGAATAGTCCCTTATAATTTGTATATATAAGAATGTGTAATACTTGAGAAGTTTCAATGAAGGTCAAGTGATGACAAATCGTCCAGAAGCAGTTTTCTTCGAACTTTTTCAGGATTTATGGGCGAACGAATGGTGTCAGGTACGGGGGGCCAACGACATCGAGCATCTTGACCTTGACCGAAACGTCAATTTATTTATTCAGTAAAAGGACTGTATTTAATTTCAATATTATATATATAAAACTACACAGTCGTAAAACGAAAAATTGTATATTAAATCTTGACCTTGACGTCAATTTTCAAGGTTATCTGAAGGTTAGAGTAATTTCATTTATTTTTGTATTTAAAAAAATAAACCATTCTGAAGAGATAGACGTTAATGGCCGAAACATAATTAAATGTATTGTTTTCTTGATATATAAAATTATTATATATAAAATTATTATATAAAAACAAAGTAACTAATTATTATATAAAATTTCGAGGAATGAAACCTGCTATAAACTGGATATCTTACATATATAGCCTTGCAATATTCGATAATTTATAAACATTGTATATAATACGTAAATTTCTTTCGATTAGGATCTAATATAATGGTTTTTTTAATAAAAAAACGCAATATTAACGTTTATAAACATTAATTGTAATAATATACACGTTCAAAGCAAAATTTAATGTTATGTTAATGTTTAAAGGAAAACCCAATACTTCGGTCGAACCTGTGGCACGTGGAGGAAGTTATGAAAATTATGTATAATATAACTATGTAAAACTATTTAAAAATCAATAAATAAGAGAATAACAAAAACTTTAATTTAAGCATAAAAAGAGATTTTGTCGAGTACTTTTATTTACCTTAATTTACGGTATAATTGGAATTATTTTCAATTTAAAAAGAATAAAACCCAACATTATTATATGTACAGAAAATTAAATACAATTATATAATTTATAAAACTTTACATTATATCTGAAGAAAATTAATTACAATATATATTTACAGAAAATAACATAAAAAAAAAAATTATGTCTTACGCGAATACACAATATATTTATTTAAAAATAACACTGATATATAAATGTATTGTATATAATAAATAATTGTTATTTCGCAGTTTAAAAAATAAAAATTATATCTTATGTTTTCACATCTCTGAAAAAAAAAAGTCAAAGATGTCTACTATTGACAAAATTAAACTGTAATATTTTACTTCCGCGTCATACGCATTTCTGTTAGACTTTTTAGGTATTATGACGTGCCACGCAGGAATCTAAAACTTATAAAAAAATGTAAAGTTTTTGGAAAAAAATGACGAAGATACAGAAACAAAACAAACGAATGACGTTTTTTCTTCAAATCCAAGATCGTACGATATAAACGTAAAAAAAAACTGCATTTTTTTTTTGTCATATCTCCAAAACTATGGCCAACCGCCAACAACTGTAAAGGGTAGATTCGTGTCCAGTGCGTCATAATGTATAAAAAAAACTATAAAAGTCACAAGAAATTACGCAAGTAAAATGTTGCCATTCGATTTTATCAAAAATAGTCATATTTTGTGATTTTTCAGAGGCTCCAAAAATTTGCGATTTGTGTCTTCAAGGTGCATACTCTGAGCACAATTAGATGCATTGTATTCTGTTTTGAAATGGTAATCGTATCTTTCACCTCAATGAAACTTGTTTCTGTACACAACGTATTCACAAAATATAAAGAAAAAGAAGTATAATTATATTATATATATAATGTATAAATAAATATAAATAATGTAATAATACAATATAAATAAAATAATAATTGTATTATATGCATATTATATATATATATATATTCTATTATTTATGTAATTGCAGTAGCATAAAATAAATTAATCTTTTTTTTTTTACCATTCCGAATATTTATTAGAAACTACGAATAATAAAAATACTTTGTACAAAAAATGAAACAAAACAAAAAATATATTAATGTATGAATGATTATGAGATAAAATACAATGAGTATCATTACACAGCATAATAATAAGCTAACAATTAATTCAATTATGATTCCGTACGACAATGATGGATGCATTTAAGACTGATGATGTATAAATTGACACCATCGATAAAAATCAATTTGCCAATTAAGTACATTACAAATTACGAGTAGAAAGTGATGATGAATAAAGCAAATCATGAACACTCATTAATAATACATATTCGTGTACTATTGTAATATTATGGTACAATAATGTATTCTACGTTATTAAACGATAGGTTTTATTATCGTGTATAAACGTTATCTACAATCGAATCATTCTTTACGTAATTTAGAAATATTTGACATTGTACTTTCAAGAAAATTGCACTTAACGAGGGAATAAATATCGTAAACACACATCACGTGTATAATGGGCGGTAATGACGTTAAACGCTTAATTAAATGAATAGCATTAATCGTAAAATTTGATCGATCGTTTGAAAACCAATTGCCTATTAATGATCAGAGCGAAGTTCACTGAACTCGCGGTTCGCTCGACATATACGTGTTTACATGTGTGCAGTGAGGAGTATAACGAAAATCCACCATTCACGAAAATATTCGTTAGGCCCGGCACACAGTAAAAACATACGTCATATAGATCTCGGATTTGATTAGACTACGCGGCTATTTTTAATTTTTACGAGAACTTTGCGCTATTGTCGTATTCCGGCGCGCTGCCTAAACTATATCCCACATTTATTAAATCGACTTTTATTAGACCGCGAGTATATAGTTTAATTCAAAATCGATACGAGCACACATGAATTGCAAGCTATTTTAAAACAAGGTCGATGAACCAAGAACCGAAAACCGATAATACACTCATTTCACGAAAAGTCTAGCGGATTTAGCCATTTTTTTTTTTTTTTTTTTAATGTAGTAGGCTACAAGTGTAATTCTAATTACGTTTATTTACTGCTAAATACAAAGTTCTAAAGTAATTTTAATAATGTCGTGAACATTATTTCTGAAGTTCGAAACTTGATTGAAATATTACAAAAAAATATTTCAGAAATAACTTTTTGTTTTTATCATTTTTGTGTTTTTTGGGATGGAATATAGAAAATAAGGGAAATAATGTTTTTAATCATTTTGAGAGAGAAATTAAGCATAATATTAATAATAATAAATACTAATAACGCATATTTTTCATACATATATATATATTTTTGTAATGATTTTCATTGGATTCCAACGTTTCGAACTGTAATGTATATAAACTTAATTATTCATTTACACATTTTTAAAGTTTGATTATTTGCTTTTATAGAAAACAATATGGTTTATTCATATTAACGTAAATAAATAATTAATAGAAATAATGTAATGTCATTAATGCTTGAAAAATGTTATACTTGGCGGAGGAGAAAAACCCCTGCCGTTTATAACTTTGCATATATTATTTCGTAATTCATTGCACTTGTCATCAGAAACACGATAATATTTGTAGTTGATTCAATTCACGCACATTCCTATGAATTATATATTATTCATATATAGATCTTGCATCGGTATAGTTTTGCTTAAATTCATCTATTTCTTTTTCTATTTTTTTTCCTTCTTTCTTGTTTTATTTATTTCTTAATAGAAGTCCGTACAAAAACAAAAAAAAATAAAGATCAATTTTTTGTTTTGTTTTTTCTTTATTTTTTTTTGCTTTGTTTTTTGTGGCTTGTTTTTTGTTTGTCTTTTATGATTTTTTTTGTATTTTACGTTTTTTTTTTGTTTTGCGTTTTTTTCGTGTTTTACGTTTTTTTACGTTTTTTTACGTTTTTTTTACGTTTTTTTTATTGGTTGTTCTTTATTTTTCTTGTCTTGTTTCATTCTGTTTGATTTATTTTTGTTTCTTTGATATGATGATGCATATAAAAATGTAAGTAAAAAAAAGTTTTATATATTGATAGAAATGACTATTTGTTCTAGTAAAATTTACTACTATATAAAAAAGTAGCATTTTTTATCATGCAAATTTTTATCATGGAAAAATTGCCATTTTAATGGTGAAATTTAAAAAACAATTTTGAAGTTTTGTGACGTTTACGGTTATGTAGTAATTTCTCTCGCAATAAAAGTCTGCCTGTAAAATATCAACTTTTTTATTTTCTTATTATATGTTGTTTAACTTGTTGTTATGTTGGGTATGTTGGTTAAAAAAAAAAAAATAATAAATAAAAAATATTTATTAACATATATATATAATGTGTGTGATTATTTATTTATTTATTTATTTATTTATTTATAAAGGGAATTTAATTTTTATTTATAATCGAATCACACATATAGTCAATCATTATGGACACGTCATCTTGCTTTATACGAACAATAATGATTCATAAGCGCATATCGATATTAATTCGCAGTTTTCCCTTTATGCCCGATGAATTTCATCGATGCGATATCAAAAAACGAGACGTATACGCGCATGTCCTCATCCATGGTCGATACTGGCCACCGAATGCAGCATCGTTCGACACTCGTCGACGTCCCATTAACTCTCCGTTGTCCAAAAAAATCTCAATGGCGATAAAAGCACGCATGTATTGAATAATCCCGAAACGTCGCTAACGTTACCAACACTAAGGGAATATATATACTTTATAGACCGGCCCGTGTATAACCACGTGCTCGCCACGTGGATTCTAAGCGAGGATATTCCGTGCGCAGGTCCAGGGTCCATCATCAGGGAAAATAAAGAATCGGATGAGATGGCGAATATCATCCCCTCCAAAAACCGGGTTGACTGACCTCTCCGGATTTATACTCAAGGCGTGGTTTAATTGACAGAATTTTTCCGCGAATGCGCTAAAAATAGATTTCACTTACTCGTTGTCAGTCTCGCGTTACGTTATTTCGTAAACGTTTTTATTCCGTCCTCTAAACGGCCTTATATACACACATGTCTGCACATTTTCGCACAGTAGACGTTGTTTCGAAACGTACGTAAATGCTGAATTCGTGACAGTGCACAAGTGATGCATTCCACGTGAAAACGAATGAAGAAAGAATTGCTTTGCCCTTTTGTAATACCTTTTCTTTTTCAAAAACGAAAAAAAATGTATTTCCGAATCTCATGTTGTTTTCAGTCACGTTTTCACATTTAGAAACATATATTTATGCATGTGTGTGCTGATAGCATTGTTGAATTTCTTATGAATACTATCTCGAGTATGACTGACATGTATTACGTTATATATATTTATATTTATGTGTATATGTATATATCATTGTTTTGTAGTTTTTCATTGATTGTATTTTCAAAATTTTTTAATATATCATCCAATATGGCGGGCGCAAAATATTACACATTCATCAATTTTTGTGACTGTCCGTATCCGTACGTTCGCTTCGATACGCTGATAAAAAAAACACATTTTTTTATTTTGATCACATGATGAGATTTTCAAAATTCAAAATGGCAGATTCAATATGGCGACCGACAAATTTTTAATATTCAGCGATTTTTATGACTGTCGACTAGATTTGTATCATTCGCATAACAATGCATCCTTATAATATGTATCCTCTTGTATCTGATCACAACATTTAGAACGATTTCGATAAAATTTCGAGATGTCGAACACCATTTTGTCAATAAAACGATACATAAAAAATCTATAGTATGACTGGACATATCAGTTGTACGTTTATGAGACATTTTACGCCGATTTACAGAAATGCTTTTTGACAAACAAATTTTGTGAAAAATGAAAAAATATACGTATTTTTTACATATTTTTGAAAAAAAGAAAAAAAAAACGATTGAAAATTGCAATTTTTAATAAAATCTTCACAACGTCCGTCGCTATATACTAAGTGTACAGAAGAAAATATGGAAATCATAATGAATGCACTTCAAAAAGTGACTTTTTTTAAATGAAAATGTACAAAATTTAATATTCGACGCATTCCCCGTTTTTCGGGGTGTTGTTTTTTATTCACTTTGCTAGTGTACAATGCGTGCATGGTGAATCTTCCTGGAGGGTCAAACCCCCCCGTCCTTGCCGTCGTTTGAAAGCAAGTCTATTAACCATTTGAACACACATATACGTCGCTTTAACCCAATATGTGTGAGTATACACAAATATACGTATATGGTTCGAAAGAATATGAATATAAATCACCAGTGAGGTAAGATGAAATACCAATTGCACACGAAACACGTTGTGTATATATAGATCCGAAAAGAAAGCCAAAGTATAATAGCGAAGTGCAACGTAATAGCAGAGGCAGAACGTAATCAAGTTTGATGTTTGAAATCTGACGCTTTATCGGAAAGCACGCCTTAAAATGTTTTGAGGTTACCTCATTATCGGCCAGTGAACTATATCTCGTATACTTTTCCTGCTAAAATTCTCTCGCTCTGTACTTGTAGGCCTGTTTTTCTGTGGAGATGTCGAAAATGATTGAAAAATGTATTATGGGTTATAAATATACATAAATATAAAATATTTTTCGTACTTTGCCATCATGAAAGTATAATCGTTCATTCGGCAAATCGTAGCTGTATTATAATTTATCGTAAAAAAATTGTTACAAGTGAATATTTCCTTAAATATGGATTTCTCTATTTTTTTTTTATTATTAAAAAGTAGTAAACTTAAACAATTTGATGTAAAAAAAAAGGATTGAATGTCACGATCATTTTGTTTCGCGAACTCGTTTTCTCTCCTACACTCGCGCACACACACATACACGCACGAAATTTCTAAAAAGTTTACAACTGATTTAAAAGCACTGTCAGCTGGGATGAATTGTTTTGAACTTTTGGCCTTGTTAAGTTCTAAACTTTTAACATGTACAAGTTTCAAAGATAAAGTACCTACTTGAAAATATTAAAAACTGAATTATCTTTCTAGGAATCTTCGCGTTAAGTGATGATGCTCTTTTTTAATATAGTGTCATTATATACTTCAAATATGAAAGCGACCATTCTGTCGTGAATAAAAATAATTTGTAATAATTGAATTGAACGTATCATTGATTAATCATTTCGTGAAGATTTTAACGTTACTTTTTTAAACTCGATTATTTCAAATTATTTTTTAAATTCTATTTTTTCTCATAAAAATTTCTAGATTAGTCCTTTTTATTAAATATTATTTTATTCTTATTGTTTATTTTTGTAATATTAATTTTGAAATTGAAACTTTTCGCTTTATTATAAATAAGTTTTCGTAACTACAATGTTTCACCATAGATCCGCGATTTGGCTTTACTATAATAAAGTTATTATCTTCTTGTGAAAACAATAAATGTGGATATTCGATGAAAACATTAAATATCCAAATTTCAGACCCTATAAAAGTCCAACATATAAACAAACGTATATAATCAAGTGAAGATTTTATGGCAGTTTAATTATTACAGTATACTAAAATGTGGTACCACCGCCATAAAATCCTCACTTTACAACTGACTTTAGTAATTTTTCCAACATAAAATGTTTACTTGAAAATATTACTTGCACAGTGTTTTAGCAATTAATTTTGTATTAATTTCTCGAGTTTTATGTTGTTAGTTTTTTTAGCAATACAATACCATGTGTCTTAATGGTTGTTAGTGACATTCAAGTATTAACAAGAAAAATAGAAAATTACTTTAAAATGTCAACAGTTATCTCAAGAAAGGGTTCAAAACATGACCCGAAACATTTAGTCTTGAAAAAGAATAAACTTTCATTTACTTAATTATTGTATAATTATTGAAATTTATAATTATTGTAATTATATTTATTATTTGTTATTATATATTATTCGTTAAATTTTATCATTTATTATTTTTTATTTTTTACTGTATAACTATTTATCAATTACATTTTGTTAACTTATTTATGTCTTATTAATTTCTTTGTTTTTTATTTTTACATTTTTTTATATTTTTTATTGTTTATTATTTTATTATTATTTCTTATTATTTTTTGTGCATGTATTTTTTAAGAAAAATTGATCGACTATCTTACAAATTCAAAAACTCAAAAACGAAAACCTGTCCATCATTGACAATTTTGTTTTTGAACATGTGTTTATCTTCAATTGCCCTATTGAATAGAAACTCATGTGTACATATACATCCTTCATATATATATGTCCACGAAATTATTGCTCCAATTTAGAATTAGTGGTCGAAAAGTTGCGGTAAGAATAAAATTAATTCAAAACTTGACCGTTCGCAATAATTCACTATACATTATTGTTCGTGAAGAAAAATTAATTCATTTCGACATTTCAATTGAGATTCGACGAGGATCTCCCTTGAGTTTCTTTCGATAATAATATCAGCAAGGGGACGAAATTATCAGGAGAACAAGGGGAATGCAAATCTATACCGATATTTTCCAATTGACTTGAATGATCGAAATATCACCCAGAAAAAAACGACATAACGTCGAATCACATCGTGAAATATATATATATTGTATAATATATGCACAGATAATATCTACAAAGATCGATGAATTTATGCTGTCTTTATAAATATTACCCTTCAAATTTTATGGAGTGATATTTCACACTTTTTGGAGTGAAAATTCACTCTACATTGGAGTGAGTTGGAGAATTTATATACTCCAAACAGAGTGAGATGTCAGTCTTAAAGAGTGAAAAGTCATTCCTTTACAAGAGTATCTAAATTATCACTCTTTATGGAGTGAAATTTCACTCATTCAAGAAATTTAAAGAAATTTAAATTTATTCTTTATTAGCATATCGAACCCGAAATGTATTAAAATTACTAATAAATATCTTTTTCTTCTAATATAGCAAATTATGTATGTACATTATATATCGCGTTGAAATTCTATCGGCATTTAATTAATCGCATTTTCTCGTTTCTGTTGCAGGTAAGCCGTTTCAAGGCCGTAGATGAGAATAGTATGTACTATGATTTGACAAATTACCCTCCAAATTTTTGTAAGTAACTCGTCGTAGAAATACGTAGTAAATGTGGCAAAATACAAAATTTCCTCCTTAATATCAATAATGCAAAGATTCCTCTGCTAACGAGGATTTAATGTGGCTTTCCTGTAAAGTATGAATGTAAAAAAAAAATATAAGTAATTTACTACACTCGTTTCGGTACTATAGGTAATGAAAGTATTGTTGGAGCAACCATAGAAATGATTGCCTTAAGTATGAAAATGGTTGTCTTAAGTACGGTGTAGTTGTCTCACACCTTTTTTTCGTCTACAATGTGGTTCTTTTTTTTTCAATACGATTTTTTTTTTTTTTTTTTAATATATATGTTTCTATCTATTTTCTTAATACAATCGCTTCTTACTTAATAAACATCGAGCATAAAAATGGCCAATGAAATGATAATAATTGGTTTATTAAATTATGTATCGTCATCAAATTCTTCAATCAAAACTCCTCTATCTGTAAATATATATATCAAAATTAAGCAATCCAAATTTTATCGAATTAATCTATAATTTAATGAGAATAGGATTTGTTGCCTATATATATATATAGATATGACAGTTTATGTAGTATTTATATGTAAATTAATTGTTGAGTTTATCCATTCTAATATTTCGTGTAATTTCATTTTTATTGGAAATAAATACAATTGAATTGGAGGAGAATTATCAAATTTAATACGCTCTTAAAAGAATTTTGAATTATTTTGACAATCTCGGCATTTTTGACGTGTCAACTATGCGCAACTTGTGCATAAGAAATTGACATATAAAATACAAAAAATTTAGTGAAAATCTGATTTAAAAATATTATAAAAAAAGAAAATATGAAATTGATTATACGAATTTATTGTAGCCCATATAAACATTTCGTTTTACTACTACATTTGCCTTCAGGACTTTTTGCCGACCTAACCTCAAAACAAGAAAATTATAAATAAAAAATGATCGCAGTGTTTTTTTTTCAAAATATGGTCTCCTAAGGGGTGATTTTACATAACATGCGTACTTCCCCAAGAAAATTTCAGTGAAACTCATGTGAAATTAAGTGAAAGCTTTCGGAAGTAAATTCCTTACCTGCCTCAATATTTCTCATCTGCCTCCCATACCTCCAAAGTTTCTCATTTTAAATAATTATTACTTGGATTTTTTTGGTGGGTGACTTGCACATGTCATGTATGACCACCCTTCCAGGACCCAAATTGTTAAAAAAAAAAGGTTAAATAATTTTTTATTTATACTTTTATCGTTGCAAAGCTCGGTCGGTAATTGTTTTGTTTCAAGAATCTATTGTCTCACGAATGTCGAGACGACATTGCATTGTTTTACCCCCGAATAAGAATTCGACATAAAAAATCTAAAGTCGTCTTGATGCGTATGTGTCATCCATCAGAATTCGATCACGATGGATTGATGGCTTTCGACAAAACAAAAACAAAACTTATCTCCGGATGAACCTGTGTGATGATGACGACTGGCATCTTAAAGAGATCCCTGAGTCTTGTTGAATGCACGAAGGGTCGTCACGTAGTTTCGCAGCGTCACTGCCACACCACGTGGTTAGTATTGATCTTCTTCGAAGCAGCGGGAGAGACTGAGAGAGGGACGGAGAGAAGAAGGAGCACCAAACATCGGCGGTGCTCGGTCGAGCGAGAGGGATGGACGATCGGGTCGGACGACGAGCGAGAGAAAGAGACGACGAAAGTAAGGGAGGGTTAGGGCGGCCTCTCCGTAGGTTTCGCCATGGTGCAGCCATCTCCGTCGCACCCGCTGGCCCCAGCCTCTCGACCTCTTCGTTCGACCCCCTCTTAAATTCTCACTCCGTCTCTCTCTCTCTGGTATAGCAGCAGAGGGTAGCAGCCTAGTGCCCCTGCCTTTCGGTCGTTCACCCTTCGTACACACAGGGCACTCGATTCCGATCCTCTCCTCTCCTCGACCGAATACGTATGTATATGTGTATAGGAAACGGCCAATCTTGGGACTGTACTTGACCCCGCAGATTCCCTCGGGGGCGAGTATGAAGGATGAGTGGCCAAGATTGAGACGAGACAAAAAAAAAAAATAAAAAAAAAATAAAAAAATAAAAAGGAGCCGTAGAATTGCATCGTCTTTTCGCTTCCAGCAAACTGATGCGAAAATGCCGGGTGTTACTACGTCCCTCCTCGCTTTTCGACGTGCCACTTTTTGACGAAGAAATAAATGCATTTTAATCCGACTAAAAGACTCCTTCTTTCAAGACGATATTTTGAAAATGATTAATATTTTAACCGAATAATTTATATATAAATTTTATGTATGTATACATTTTCTATTTATGTTGAGTCAGTAATGAAAGATTGCTAAAAAAAAAAAAAAAAAAAAAACACATAGGAAAATATTAACACATCAGCCAATATAACAATTGTATCGTTTCTGTCATCTTCGTGTCATTGACTCTTAAAGACTGTTAGCAGTAAAGAAAACAGCTGCTTCCAGAAAAAAGCTGTTTAACCAAAAATTGAAATTCGATAGTTTGAGTTTCCGAGGGACTTTTCTGCTTTGCTTGCGGCGATATATCTAAAATTTGTTTCACCTGACCATGCGTTTAAAGTTTCAAAGTTCGGTGCATACGTGTTTCAAGATAAATAAAGCTTCCATTTGTACCAATAACGGTTTTTTTCCTAATTACACTAATTAGGGACATTTGTTTCTATTACACGCAGAAAAACTTTTACAATTGTAAATTGATCGAATTTTTAAAGCGAGAAAAATCTTTAAAAATTTACACGAAAAATAGTGATTTTTTCAATAAATTATGCTGATATTTCAAAATCATTTAAGAAATTTTAAAATGTCCAAAAGACAAAGTTTGACTCACAAATTTCATAATTAAGTTCGATGGTTCAAAAGAAAATGTTGATCGGCCAGATTGGATATCCGCCATTTTGGATTTCTTCAGGTACCAAAATTCATCAAGGTCATCGAGTGGATCTTACTCGTTAAGGTGGTTCTAACGTAGAACAGTTACCGACCGAGCTTTACAACAATAAAAGTATAAATAAAAAGTGATTGAAACTCGAAATTTGGGCTTTGGAAGGGTGATTCTACAAAACATATACAATTATAAAAAAAAATCTCGCTGAAATTGGTTCAAAATTACACGAGAATTATCCGAAATAAATGTTTTTTGTTCCTAGGTAAGAGAAAATAATTTATTCCGGATTTTCCTCTTTTAATTGGGAATCAATGTCATAGATATTTTGTTGGGTATTGTATATGATGTGTAAAATCACCCTTTCAAAGTCCGAATTTCGATAAAATGTTTCAATTCCTTTTTATTTATGCTTTTCCTGTTTTGAGGTTAGGTCGGTAACTGCTCTACTTTAGAGCCACCTTAACGTACATCGGCGCTTTTATTGCATTGGCTGCCATTTTAAAATTTCCAAAATGGATTTTAAAATATTTCCAAAAATTCATTTAAACAATACCACTATATTTTAGCTTCTCGTATAGGATAGCCAAGAACTGGCTGCGTACAGATTTTCGGAATGAAAAAAGAATGCACAAAATCTTAGTGACCCTAATTAACCCTGGATTGAAGGTTAAAGCGAGAGGCCGTACAACTCTTTCCTTTTTTCGTTCCCGACCTGGACTACTTACAGGTCATCCGACTATTTTCAATTCTTCACCCGGTGTGCTGATAACAATATCGATTAAAAAGACCGGAACACCCGTGCAGCTTTATAAGATCGTATATTCACCGTTTAAAATATGTAATTAATCAAAAGTAAAAAAAAAAAGATCACTGGCTGCTTCGTGCGCGATTCATATCCTGGCAAATGACAGTTTTCCAGGCCATTCTCGCACGACTCGGGAAAGCTCGTCGACGTTGGAGCCGATGCAGTGGCCAGCATCTCCCGGAGCGTCGCCGTTGACGCGACACCAAGACAGAAATAGAGAGAGAGAGGGTACGAAAAAAAAATTAAACGCTCCAAAGTAACGTCAGTGGCCCACACACGGGTGGCCATCCGGGCCGAGGGGGAGGAAAGCCTACCTACCCTTGTAGACTCCGCTTTGAAGGAGGGTTGCCATTTACGGGGTGGTTTCATACATTGCACACCCCTGACACCGAGTCTAGGTCGGTCGTTCACCTCGGCCCCATCCCCCGACTGGCGCACATCCGTGGCCGCGCGTTCTTCCCCCACCGCTCGGCGCCCCACCCCCGCCGATACGCATCCCTGATGTATTATACTAGCTTCGCGACGGCGCCGACGCTGCTTTCGACGAGCCGCGACTATATGTATAATATACCCCTCGTTCGCTTCTTCCGAACCCCCCCCCCCCCCCCCCCCCCCCCCCCCCCCCCCCCCCCCCCCCCCCCCCCCCCCCGCCCCCCCCCCCCCCCCCCCCCCCGGACTTGTATTCGCGCGACGATGACGTCACGGGGTGTCTCTCTCCGCCGACGACGAACCGCGAGAAGACTATCCCCCGCGCTTGAGAATCGCTATCGCCATTGTCGTATAGTCGGTCGGGGACTATCCCCCCCCCCCCCGCCTCCTCGCACTTCGCCCCTCTTGTTCTTCGCTCCTCGTATATACGCGGCATTTCGCCGATTCAATAGGCAGAAATTAAAAAGGGGATTTATGCCGTCAATAGAGATACAACGATACGAGTACGATTATAATTGTAGATTTATACGTGAAAAATTGAAACATTTCGAAGATATTCATCTGCCATCTTTGATCCGCCATTTTGAATTTCGGAAATTTCACGTCCGATTCGCGAGAGAAGCGAAAACCCCTGCTTACCAATCTTTATATATAAATT
Source organism: Trichopria nigra (assembly GCA_030522945.1). Taxonomy (NCBI): domain Eukaryota; kingdom Metazoa; phylum Arthropoda; class Insecta; order Hymenoptera; family Diapriidae; genus Trichopria; species Trichopria nigra. The sequence continues at coordinate 17,602 of JAPYZR010001068.1, forward strand.
TCAATGTATGGAAAATTTTCGTCTGCCATCTTTGATCCGCCATCTTGAATTTCTGAAAATTTACGAAAACAGTATAATAAACAGAGTTTTGGAAGGAATTTGCCAAGTTAAATCGTTATACGTGGAAACATCGAAATGGCATCAAATTCTTCGCTCCAAGCTGCCATTTTGAAATTCGATTTTTCCTCCCGTACTTTTTATAGTGGCAAAAAATAATTGGCACTTTGTCAGATTGCTGCAAAACTGTTCATCGAACGAAAATTTTTTGTCAAATTACCGAAAGTATCTTCATCGAATCCAATTTTTTTATTCTTTTTTTTGGCGAGAAAAAATATGAAAAAATTTAATGACTTGTGAAAACTTTCTATTGTTGTCACCCACGACTGTAAGGATAACAATTACAGGAAAGAAAAGCGCAAAAGTCGGAAAAAAGTCACGCAACCCGGACTAGGTGAAAAGAGTCGTTGGTCGTTCAAGATTAAGAACCGTCGTCGCCAGTTTCGCTTACAAGGAAGAGAAAACAACAGGCGATATTTAGTTACGCGATCCAGTTACGGCGGTATCGGTTATATTCGCGATAATGAGTCTCTTTCTCTCTCTCTCTCTCTTACTCTCCCAGGGTAAAAGTTCCTCGTGCGTCCGCGACCAATCGTCGACGACCCAGCGTCGATAATGGCTTAAATGAACGTTAATAAGCCGCCAATGAAAACGCTTACTTTGCCACCGTCGCGACTCTCTTGCGAACGACGGAAGTGAAAACCACCGGAAATTCTGTTACGCGCTCGAGTTACGTTACAACGCGTCCTGACCGTTCGCTTTTTTTTTTTCTTTTACTATTACACGCTCGCGGCACAGCCGACGCTTTTCAATCTGTCGGTCTCGGTCATGCGGAATTTGTGTACATATATACCGGCCCCTTATATATCGGACAAGCTTATCGGTCGACGTTTCTTCCGCTTGTGGGAAATGAGAAAGAGACTCCATTACGAGGAAACGCACTTTAATGCCATAATAACTTTTATCATTTATCCATTGAATTTTCCAGAAGAAGAACGAAATCTCACTGCAGGATATTACTACCCATCAATAAACATTTGGAGACATAAATATCTAAAAGATATCTTTTAGACGTCTTTATTTAACAGGATATCTAAAAGATGTCTTTTGGAAAGATGTGTTGCATAAGACATCTAAAAGATTGCCAGGATCGCAAGACATCTTTTAGATATCTTCAAGACATCTTTTTGCTTATTGGGTACATTTTAGGGGAATTTCTTCGATTTTCGAATTGTTTGAAAAAAATATATCATTTTTTCAAATGAAAGACTGAACTGGCCTATTTGGACAGCACATAACTCTTAAGGAGTTCTCCAAGAGATCTTTCTTATTAACGTTTAAAAAAGAGCTCTTAATGAGGTATTGCTTATTGTCTTTTATAAAATGAAAACTTTCATAAGATGAAATCTTGGTTTTGATCTGGTTTTGAGCATATTCCGATAAATAAACTCTTAAAGAGACTTTCTTTATGATAATCGACAAAATGAGCTATTGAAGAAGCCTAACTTCTCTGGTTTCTTAAAAACTGAATTTTTAAGAGTCCATAGTCATGATTATCAATATATAGAGACCTATAGACAGTGTTTTGTTATGAGAGATTCGTCTGAGTTTAAGAAGTCGTAACATTTTTATGTCATTTTAAAAAGAGCACTTAAGGAGTTCCTGGAGTTGCCTGTATATACATGATTTGATGAGAATAGCTTTGACTCTATAGCTGGAAATTATTTATTAGATTTAAAACTTATTTAGGTTAGTTTTCAATATAAATAGATAAGATTGAATATAAAAGCTTGATTATTACTGACAATAGCGATTATACTTAATTAGTGAATTAATAAACGAATAAAATTGACTAAACACATCATCTCATTAACGGTCAATTTCTCACGGTAAAAAATTCAGATACTTTTTTACAAGAATTCATTTTTCATTCTTTTAAGAGCGTTGGATCATTCTTTATGGGGCGACAATACTTCGATTCATTTTACAAAGAGTTATATTTCAATGTACTCCCTATAAAGAGTGAAAAATTCATTACAAGAGAATGGCACAATTTTCAATCCATCAAGACATTTAGAGTGTAGTCTCTGTACATGATGAGTGAAAATCAAGCAACTCCTTGATTAAGAGAAATCATTTCACCCTTTGTTAGAATTGACTTATAACTTAACGCTAATACCGGAAGTAATTCACTCTGACAGAGTGAAATTTGAATTATTTATAAAAGAATTGCTCGATTTTCACAACAAACATTTTTGATAGCGTCAAATCGAAATACTTGCCTATTTTAGCAAGTTGTGTACCTTAAATTTCCTGGAGTGAAATTTCACTCCATAAAGAATACAGTATCACACTTGAAGAGTGAAAATTTATTCTTTTAAATGAGTGTCTCAATGTTCACTCTTTGTTGAATGACATTTAACTCCAAGACATTTAGAGAGTTCTCTTTAAATTTGTGAAATGAGATATCACTCTTAAAGAGTAACAAATCACTATTTTGAAGAGTAGCTCAATTTTCACTCGTCAAGAATGAAATTTCACTCCGAGAAATTAAGATAGTATAGCGTCCAGTAAGGACGACGAAATTTTAATACGTTGAAGTTTTATTTAAGATTAGTCTTTATATTACATAAAAGTCATTAAGACCTATATCAAATGATCGAATTATATCGTAATTAAGACATAAATTGATCTCTCATTAAATCGATTTGATTTTATCGAGTCTATATCGAATTAGACCATAATATAATCAAGATCAAATACGATTTAATTTAAGATAATACTAAATCAATTTAGATCTGCTCTTGATTTATTCAAATCTGACTCGATTTAACAGATAATGCAAAAACATCTCGACAAATTATTAATTTTTCAAAGTAAAGGCTTCAGGTTAGGTTAGGTGATTATCGCGACATTTGTATTATAATGAACATGAACAGAAAAAGCATTGTTCCGAATCGAAGTGATCGTCGGTTTTAAAAGAAAACTGCAAGTGCGAAAATTATCACGATTGCACGAACTAACCCGTCATCCTGACGAGGGAATACAATGTCCAAATTACGGAGAAAGTAGCAAACAATGTGTCTGTTTCCGCCGTGAAAACAAGAAATAAGACAAATGTACCAATTAGTTACAATGCACCTCTTACGGCAATTTGTCTCTAGGATCGCGCACGCAACGAATGAAATAAAGAAGACATTAATTGGCATATTCTTTTACATTCTTTCTTGCGTTCGATTAGTTTGAAATATTTACTGCATTTATAAATGACGACGTGACAATTTTACTTCTGCTACGATTTTTCAAGTATACACATATGAATTTTTTGTATGTGAATCTATTAATATATATATATATATATATATATATATATATATATATATAAAAAAATTAATTAAAAATATGCAAAACGATCAAAGGTACAGTAACTTCCGCGAAGCATTATCGATATTAGTATAAGCAAACAAGACGATCGGTATAATTTTCATTCACTCCCGCTTATTACGATTCAACGATCGCTAAATCGATGCGAACGACAGGGAACACATTGTCAATAACACTGTCACGATCAAAGACATTGTCAACACATGACTCACCTATATGCGGTGGGCAGAAACGACCATTGCATACATACATACACGCGACGTGTACAATCCAAGCACATATACATACACATATATGTACATTGTATATCGGTCGGCAACGAAGACGCGAGAAGAGAAAGTTACCGACCTCGCTGTATACGCGTACTCGCACCGCGTGTTCTCAACATGATTTATACGGCATATTAAAATGCATTATAATGTCTTGGTTAAAATGCTACAAATTGTATCGTGCCTTCGCTCCCTTATACGTTTCGGCCCGTTAACTGATTTCGATCTGCCTCACCCCAACAATTACCGACACCCGCGATCCGCTCCAATGCGACATTGATAAGCTATTTATTTCCAGCGTGCATTTCGACTGTTTCATTATATTGTCCAGTTTGCTCGTATTAAGTTTTCTTATTTATTGTCGGTTATTTTTATGCATCGATATGCCGCTTCTTGAATGGTTCGTATACATTGGATCAAGTTTAGCGAGTCCGTACAAACCGTCGGACATTTAAAATAGATGCTATACGAAGCGTAAACCCATCTGATGAAATTTATATTTATCCTCGAGTGTTTCTTTACCAAACAAAAATTTACAATTTATACCGTATGCGGTGTTCAACCAGATGCGTTATCGTCATTTCATACAGTGTGTGCTAATATTACCGTGGCCTCTGCGGCCTCAAGTCGCCGCAGATACGATCAATGACCATGCGTGGTCGTAAGTACTGTATACCAAAAATTACAAACACATAATTCAAATGCTAAAGACAACGAACGGGAAATGTCTATGATTAATGAAAGGAAGTACAAAAGGTACGGACGAGGTAACAATGACGAAAATGTCCAATTAAAGCCGCGAATAGTTGTATAACCTGTTCACGTCTGATTCAATTCTGGCTGAGTCTTTTCCAGGATTAATCACGGCGGCCGAAGAAGTGCAATTGCACGCTGTCAAATGTCTGTTATAACGATAGCAATTTTGATGATTGCGCTCCTCCCCCCTTGGCGAGCTTATGTCTTGCTCTTTGTTTCGTGCACGCGAAGACTACAAGAGGGGAAAGGCCGAACAATGAGAACCGCTGTGACGGCAAGGCTGCTAAGAAGGTGAATGCATCGGCGCTTCTTACATTTTACGCAATTGATACACCTCGAACGGTTAGCGCGTATAGTAGCCGTGCTATCGCATCGTCTCGTTCATCGTCTCTATTCACCGTCCGACTACTCTTTTATATACGACTGCGAATCCGTCGGTTGCGTTCGCGGGGAATGCAAAAATCATCGGTTCTCATGGATTCGCGCCGAGATCATTCCAGGCACGTTCCCATTCAGTCGGAGACAATCGCCATGAATGAAGAAGTCGAAACAGGATGAGAGAGTAAAACCGTTAACGTGTGCACGTATAGTGACGGCCCCCGTTACGCCTCGTAGGTCGAATTGCGCTCGCTCACGGGATGTTTTGTTTTCGTACATCCTTATTTAATCACTTTCCAACCCGGAACGCGTCGTTTGCTAAGGTCGCGACTGCTTTCCCAACCTTACCTTCTGACGTCACGGGTTACGCGTGAAACACTTGGGAAAACTGAAACCAACGCTTTCCTACGAGTTTATTCATTTACGTAAGTCCGTCGAATACGCGCGTTCCAAAATTTTTATTCCGACTATATTTCTCACTCGTTTCTCAAGCGTTCGTCACTTATTGAGGCGTTTTCCTTTTGATTACGGTTATACGTGAAAGTAAAATTTTTTAGATAAATTTGATACAGGTGTCATATTTCTGTTTACATGTGGCCTCTTCGGAAGAAGAACAAATAAGCTGTATCGAATCATCACTGAATTCACCGCGTCCTTCTCGAGTGTGTACGCACTTTAGGTGAAAGTAGCTCCAGGAGCCCTTGACCTTCCATCGGCCATGACAGCCGAATACGAAGAATTTCTGGTTAAAATTGTGATGATGCCGCTGGCGAGTCTTCGTTGACCAAAATTATACACGATTGACAAGAATTCGGTCATTACGTTCTTAACTCGATTGACTTACGTCTCAAGTCGGATCTGTGTTCACATCTAATTTAATGTACTTTTAGATCTAATAACGGATGAAAATAACTGTGGTCTTATTTTCAAGGATTTGGTGTCGACAAACCTTATCATGTACGATGCGTACCATTCATCGAGTAATCTTCAAACATTCCAGACAATGATCCGCTATTATCCCCAAAACGTTCAAACATCTTCGATCGATTATTTTCAGACTTGACCAATCGTGATATTGGGTGAAAGTTGACCGAGCCGAGCCCTTGACCTTCCTTCCGGCGCGTCCAAATTCCGCAGTCCCCTCAGCGGCCTGGGATTTCGTAACGGGTGGCGCCAATTAAGGGAAAATTCGAGATGGTGAAAGGCATCGGCGAGCGCGTTCGTGCTCTGCGGCACCATGATCAGGAGCGAAGAAGAAGACGAGGAAGAAGAGCGCGGGTCGGTGTGCTCCTTCGCGAGATGAAGACGCCGCGAAATGGAAAGGATCGTCGGAGGCCTGGCCCGCAGAATGGCTCTTCCGCGAAACTTTCCCCATTGTTTAAAAAAAAACCGCAACAGACACAACCTAGCCGGCGAGAGACGGTTCGTTGAACTCGCCATCACGGGTCGCCATCCGAACCGAAAGACGCGGAAGGCTTTTGTTTTCAACGGGGAATGAATTTAACGACGATTTTACGACGCGGTTTATTGTAACTAGACTTTCTCTCCGACTCGAATTCGAGTCGCTTTTTGAAAGTAAACTACTTGCGATTTAACGTGGAAACTTTGTCGACCAACCGAGGTAGGCATACGACAATATAGTTAAGAACCGAAGCGGCTGCTGAACGAGTTCATCAGGCTTGTCGCTGCGCGACTCCTACGTATGGTTTCTCTCCATTGTCGCTAGCGACTAATTTTTGAAAATATTGAAAACACTTTAATTAACGGACGTTTTCATTGATATCCGAACAATGGCATAATAAGCATCATTGTCTAACAAAGAAGGCGATCATTGCCTCGATTGGTCAAAAGTCAATGTTCTTGAAGCTGTCGCTGCAATGACGAAACGAGGAATACGCTACATTTCCAGGATAAAATTTCGGTTTGAAATGAGCCTCCGGCAGACAATGTGAAAACACGAGAAAAGGTACGACGTTCGAAAGTGAATCGCTGACCTCACGAGTCGCATTGTATATCGCGGGTGTCGTGAGGGGGGGCAGGTGGTAGGGGGATGCATGCACAAGGAGCTTTCGGACGGCCTAAAGTAGTCGGGAGAAAGGTCAGGCCGACGAGGAAGTACCGCGTCGTGGAATAATAAGCAACCAACACTTTCTACATGCTATCTTGGGTTTCCTCTTCGCGCGCTTCGAAATGGAACGTGACGGCGTTAACGCGGATAAACTGACTGCGCTCATCATTCGTTACGGTTATTACTTGTTCGACCTGTAGATGAAGTTGCTGCCATCAGGTCCCGTTTATTCCTATGTGTTGCGAAAGCCGAAGACACTTTTGGAATAGGCGCACGAATTAAGCTTTTGTTATTCTTTCAGATGGGAAATCGAATGACCTTGATTCATCGAAGAAAGAATGTCAAAAAATTGCCGAATGGAAGACGTGCCTTGAGTTTTGCAATTGTAATATTTTACCACAAAGTATCATGCGAGATCTTTTCACGGCCATTCACGTCCTTTTGAAAAATCTTTCGATGAAGCAAAATAACATCCAACAATGCCTCATTCCATCACATCTTTCGTCACTCGTTTCCAAACCGCAACCAAGACTCGCACTTGTTAAAAAACTAGGAATGCAACGAATTTACGACGTCGTTGCAACAATTTACGCGAAAAATCAAACAATATAATCGCACGTACGTTTCGATTTCACTTTCGTCGCGCATCACCTCCGCATTCTCCTTTCCTAATGTACCGTCGCCAATCTCGGCAGCTTCCAAAGCTCTCCGCATTCTTCTCGGAAGCGGATGTATATGTGGGACACGTGATGCGTCCTCTTATTCGTTTTCCGTCCACTGACGGTGCGCGACCTAGGGCTGCATATAGATATAGATGCGTATCGGGACCCTAGGACCGGCCTAACTTTAACTTGGTCCAGCTCGCAGCAGATTTCATCGCGGTGCAGCGATGCGTTATTATAGAAGCAGTTGCAACGTACAATGGTAAGAGACGGTCCAGACCCTCGCCGTATTGCCGGCTGGCACTGAAACTCGCGGCGGTTTGAGCACTTGCTTCTGCCGCACGCGTCGCCCGAAAACGTTCCGGCTATTTTCAAAATACGGTCAACGGCAATCTTATGTCATCCTATATGAGTAAGTCTAGAAATACGCGGATGACTACTTGAAATTGCATCGTAATTTTACTACAATCGTTTTTTTTTTTTTTTTTATTAATTTAGGATGATAAGGATTTTGGTTTATCGATCGATCATTCATTTTTCTTGATTCAGTTGTCTTCAGTCAGTTGTACGTTGATGTATCGATGGAACTATTGGCATTAACGATTATAGTTGAAGAGCAGTGTCCTAATGCATGGATGAAGATATAAAATGAGACGTACAAAATGAAAGCTTCATGCGCCATTGTAGATCATTGTTTAACGTGGAGTTTGATGGAAATTCGATATTTTGAACCTCGGCAACCGTGTAGAAAGGAAATTCATATTTCCCATACTTGTAACGAAATGTACTATATTGATCGATAGTTTATGAATGCTTTATCGGGATTTATACTTTTCGTAAGGATGATTCTGAATGGTTGATTGTAGGCACAAAATCGACTGTATATGGTGAATTCATATGTAATTTACAGTAAATTTACATTTTGAACATCCATGTTATAAAAACATGTTTTAAAAGATATGATTTTTTGCAGTAGTGTGATGTTTATAATGTCATTTATTCTATTTTGGAAAATGAAATTGGTGGTCATCACCGAATTAAATTAAATGATGTTAATTAATTGAATTGAGAAGGGGGGGGGGGGAGGATTGTAAAAAGTTAATATTTTTGGATAAAAAGAATAATAATAATATGATAATTTTTATTGGCCCGCATTATTAACGGAAAATCACGAATTTTCAATGGTTTACCGGCGTAATTGCATACCAGTGATGAAAAGGAACATAGTTGTACGAGCAAGGTAGTATTTATGAAATTACAGTACCCATACACGTTCATGCGAATTGAATCTGGTGTAATTGCAGCGGTATCGATTAATCGCAAACGTATTTCTGCAATTATCAATCAAGTTGCGTTTGTTACAAGTGATGTACAGAATATCTGTATGCAAATTCTTTTATTGATCATTACCGATGCCTCCATCGAAGTGATCTATCAAATAGATCGATTTTTGTGCGAATTGATTATATCATATTATTAATATTATTATTATTACATTATCATTATGTATTTAATAATAATAATAATAATAATAATAAGTAATGATTATTATTTAATATTTTTGATGAATAACGTTTTGTTTTTAATCATTTTAAAAAATTGATTAAAAATAGACACAAAATCAATATCTTATAAGGAAAAAAGACATTTTCCCGATATATATATCTTAAATTAATTAAAATATTAATTCTTCTATTTTAAAGCTTGATTGAGGTCGATAAACATTTTAAAAATCCGAAAAAAATCTGCGTTAATATATAGAATAACTCTTTGCAAAATATATATAAAGTAAAAAAACAAAATGATAAGAAAATAAAATCATTTCCGCCTTCGGTAATATTCGTTTATGGATAAACGTTGTGCAACGATCAGAAGCCAGTGTGCTTGCGAAGGCACTTATTACTTAATGATCCTGTCTTTAATGTTCTTATTCAATTCCTGAATGTAACAGTGAAATATTCTCGAAATCAAAGCGGCTGAACGATAATATTGATAAATGGCTTTTCTCAGCGATGTTTCGCGTCTATAGTAATGGAACTTTTTTATAAAATGTTGCATAAATATTCGTTACTATCTTTGTCATAGAAGATTTTTGAGCATTTGTATAAGAAAATGGATTTTCTGCTTTCTGAAACTTATTATAGATATAATAATTATATATAATAAGTTTATATATAAAGTGTAATATAAAATATTAATCTTATTTTAAGATCATCTTAAGAATATTTATTAGAAACTATATAAATATTACAAAAACTTTGACAAAAAAAAAAAAAAAAACACAATACAAAATATATATATATATATATATATATATATATATATAGTACATATATATATATATATATAAAATGTTACATTAATGATTTTTTATTATTTCTTCATAAAACATTCGTAATCATGATTGCTTTATATATTTTTCTGTCATTCTGTACTTGTGTGCTTATAGTGATAGTGTAATACAAAACAATAGGATACACCTAACTCGTGAGCAAAGTAAACTGAACACCCTCGCATAATCCATTTTTTTAATTATATAAAACATTGTAAAAATAACTACACAGATAAAAATAAAATTTGTTGTTTTCTCATGAAAGAATTTAAGTAAGAATTATTTGATTGCATATACATTGGATTAATAACTTTTTGGTCTTCTTTCATTATTTCATTTCATTAATTATTTATTTAATTACGTATATATATATATAAAAGAAGGACGCTAAATTGGTCGCCGCTTTTTTTCGACCCAAATTCAATATCGCCTTGTACGGCATGCGACGGTTACAAAGCCGATCCATTTCGACGATTTCGGTTTTCTCTGAATGTCGCCGGAAGCAAATTTTTCGGTTTCATATCGACGAACGACTGATCCAAGGCGGAGAAAGCACGTCGCTGATGCAAAGCGACGACGAGTTCGATGACTCGCGGACCTGAGCGGCGAGACGACGAGTTTCTTCTCGCGGGCAACCCTGGGATCGGATAAAAATTGACCTTTTCGCCCGGTAAAACTGATGGATGACCTCACGGGTCACGTTGCACGGGCGATTCTGCTTAGCATCTGACTCACTCTCTCTCTCTTTCTTTCTCTATTTCTATCTAGCTTACCTTATCGTCGGTGACTCGTCGCATATCGGATGGTATGAGCCTCGGGACAATTCGATTAAAGTGAACGAATGCGAAATGTTTGTTTTTTTTTTAAGCAAACAGATAATAATTCAAAGTTCGTGTAAAATTTTTGTCTAAATCTTATTTATGATTCGATCGTAAATCGTGAATATACTTTGAGGGGATGAAGTGAATCTTGTCTTATTCCAATCTATTTTGTTTCTCATCTTCTTTTCATTTATAAAACAGATTCTATATAGGGAAAAAGTATTATTGGTACAACCATTCTCTTGGCTTGACACGACAATTTCTATGGTTGATACAGCACGAGTACGGTTACTAAAACAATACTTTGTACCGCATTAGATAAAAAGCGCAAAAATTCGTCATCCCAAGATTGTCGCATTTCAGACATCGGACCGAGGCTCAAACAGTCGCTGCTACCAAAGAACTTGAATCTTGACCCAGAAAAGCGCGCCTGAAGTCCGCTGCACGGCCGACAGCCAATCGAGGGCCACTTTTTATTTCGCGGTCATGTTCAATAGCCGAGAGTGTGTATCAGCAGCGTGTGCTGCTGCTCGTCGGATCGTTGACTGTGCCGTTTCTCGCTCGTCACTTTTGTCTTTCGTCACGCTGAAAAAATAAAAAAAAAACGAGAATAAAAACGAAATCTCGCGCTATTGGACTTATCGTCCAAGTGCAAGACATTTCGTTTCTTCATAGCGAATTAATCCGAGAGCGCGGTGACTCGCTATCGACGTAAGTCTTCCCAGATTTATGGGTGAAAGTTGTTGTTATCGAACCTTTGCCTGAAATGCTCGTTGGTGTATATTTTATTCCGCTGACGTAAATCGAGCTTTAACGTATACACGCGTGCACACGTCGGATAAATTACGGGATCCTCGCTTTTTTGCTCGTCACTCGTGTCGCGTGCACTATACGCTTAATTAATTCCCAGCCAAGGATGGAAGACATTCAGTTTGGATGGGAACTTGAAAATAGAATGTGTAACTGGATTCGAGCAATTTGTATTTAATGTCACCGTACACACGTACGTCATGTACTTTAGAAACGTAAATTAAAAAATTACATTTAATTACGTTTTTTCTTTTTTCTTTTTTTAATGCCATGTCGGATTTTACTTTCTTTATTCCTCAGGGATGATTGCCAGCAAACGGAAATGAATTCAAAATTTTAAATACTTTCAAATCCATTGGAGTGGACGAAGAATTTGAAAAAAATATGTGAATTTTTGATTTTTTAGAAGAGTCCAAAAGAAGTTCTGGAAGAAAAGATAAGTTCTTCGAAGCCTCCAAGACAATCTTATCTGAAAAAATTGTGTAAAAGTTGAGAAAGATCAGTTCACTATTTTTTGAGATATCCGACTTTGAAAATGCCATTGAGGTAAACGAGCTTCAAGAATAAAATTTTACTAAACAGATTTTTATCACATTATTTATCGATCATTTATTTCTTTCGTCTTAGGCCTACAATTAACCGTTAATTCTACTTATTTCCTTTGCCATACGTTATTATCGTATGAATCTTATTTTTACATTTTTTTGCAATGTTTTTCTTTCCTAAATAGACTTGAAAAAAAAATGGGATTGACGAGAATTCATAGCGATTCAGAATGACTTTTGAAGTTAATTTCGATCATTTTTCAGCATCGAATCCGTTATTCCGTAATTGCAGATATTATTTTTGAATATTGATTTAAAAGTATGAAAATTGAAAAATTATTTCCATCTTTTTGGATTATGAATCCATTTTAATCAATCTTCCGTCTTATCTATATGTATATTTATCTACATAATGATTATCTATACCAAATAAACGTAATCTATAATTTTATTCTTTATTATTTTTTTTTAATCCATGTACGAGATGTGAAAGCGAGGTTAAAATTTTGTCGGAAATTTCTATACACGCGTATGAATAATTGTCACGTGACCAGTCTAAAAAGTAACAATGAGTTTATATATAATAACACGAATACAATCATACGTGAAACAAATGCGTACGTTGGCGACGAAATTATTCGTGCTGATTGTACCTAAACGTAAATAATCCCGTTCATTGTTTTTTTTTTTTTTTTTTTTTTGAATGACCCTTTCTTTCCGTATCCGCATTGCTCATCCCGAGTTTCGCTCTCGGTATAAGAGACGAGCCTCATGAATAACGGTGACCCGTTAGAACGGCGCTTCTCTATAGGCAGGCAGGCAGACACGCTGCCGGAAAGAAGGGAAAGTATGTAGTTCTCTGAGTCAGTGGGGCTTACGGTATCGGCGACCACCGCCTGACCACATACATACCTCCATACATATATATATACGCGTATACACGGATGCTCGATTATACCGGTAGTTCAGATCGGACAATATTTGTTGTGGGAGTCGGGCGCAATGCAAACAATAAGCTAGAAAATCTCGAATAATGTAATGATGGCTGGGGATGTTCGATTGTTCGTGCAATCGAGAGACGAGAATGTAGTAAAAACAGCTGAAATATTATTGCAAACAATCAAGTCCGATGTGTCAGAGAAATTAAATATTTGTTTACGTCTCGTTTATTAATCACATTCATTTTTGTTTGAATCCTGAATATTTATGAAACATTTCAGGTCAGTGTGAATTATTACACTTCGATTGTCCTTGAATGATGTCGAGAATCAGTTTACTGTTTTAAAAAAGTTAACGAGAGAATATCTGGACCTGAAGGGATTTCCTGACACTTGGTCAATGACCCGACAAAAACTCCGCCGACAAAGTCGCCCGAAATATTTCCAACAACACCTAGAGTGCGTTTCGAATTCACGTCTGGATCCTCCTTCTGTTCGCATTTCGACATGTCTCATCTCGTTCTGTTGTTCGACCAGACGGAGCTATCTTCAAAGTGAACCGAAATCTACGATGAAAAGTTATCCTGTACGGACATGTCTGTATTGGACACATCATATGATTCATATGGTCAGCAGATCGTATGATTGGATATCAGTATGTCTTAGTATTATATCCGTTAAGAATAGTAGACTAACAAGTCCGATCATTCATTGTTTCAAATTAACTGTACTAAAAAGTCATCGGCCATGTTGTTAAACAATGATTTTCAACACCCCAAAGTGAGAAAACAAGATCAACCACTCTTATGACGACGATGATGATGTTGCCGTCGACGATAATGAAGTTGACTATACGATGATTATGTTGACAATAATGATAATGATAATCACAATGATGATGATGATGTTTTGACGACGACGATGATGTTTTGATGATGATGATGATGATGATAATGATGATGTTTTGACAATGATGATAATGATAATGATGATGTTTTGATTTGGTTTGATAACGATGATGATGATAATTAATTTAATCAGTTGATTGGTAAATTCTGTCATTGTTAACCTCTAGAAGACCGGAACCACTTTTTTTTTTTTTACTTGTAAAAATGATCCGTAATTATTTTTTAATAAATTTTGTCATAATTTTTTTTTGAATATTTTCAATGATAAGTAATTGAATAAAAATGTTAAAATAAGAATGAATATGTTTTCGTGTCTTTTTAATGAAACAAACTTTCACTTATTCTTCCTGTGATATATAAATGTGGTTTTTATATTTCAATTTTAATAATATGTCGGTCCTCAAGGTTAAATTTTGATCGTTAACTTTTTTTGTGTAACATTTACTAATATTTTTTGTACGTACAGTTCCTTCTTTTGTATTGTATACAGTAACGATAGAGACATATGCGGGATAAAATAAAATAAATATACACGAAAGGAATAAAATAAAATTCATGAAAGTTTTTACCATAAACTGAAATTATCACAAAATAGAAAAATAGTCAATACAACAACGACGACCTCGAGTGTTTACATTTCATTACAATAAACAATATAGAGTTTATCTAGAAAATGTAAACAATGAGTTTACGTGAAAGTCCCTCAAACGAACATTGCTTCATTATGTACATTCATTTGACCGAATCCTTTATTTAGGACGAACGACGAAAGAAAAACATCAATTTTTTAATACGGGGCGCTTTCCTCGATTTCGCGCCGTAGGGTGAAAGTTCGATTTATTGATTTGTTTGTTTTTTTTTTTTTTTTATTTATTTATTTACAGACCCAGATGGTCCTTTTTAATCATTAGTTAACAATTAATCAATTTTTTTAAATTTTAATTTAACAAAATTATGTCTTATTTTTTATGTATGATTTATAATAATTAAAAAAACTTAGAGAAAATCTGACCAACTGGTCATCAAGATCATTTAACGATCGTCTCAGATTATGAAGACCTACATTCTATTATATTTTCAAGCCAAACGTATAATAATACATTTCTTGGAAAATCCCTGCGCTGTAACGAGATTGACTATTTATATAATTGAAATTCTCTCGACTACAATGGGAAGAAACCCGTCGTTATAAAATTATTTTCAATTAATTATTATTATTTAATAAGAACAACTGCTTTTCGTTGCGATATTCAGAAATGTAAATGTCGTGAAAATGTTTATAAGATGATTTTGAAAATGATTAAAAGACAAAGATGAATGAGCGAAACCCTGACATTGTAAATTATCTTAATTTTTTTTTTCACAATAAAGGCAAGAATTAAGAATTTACTGACATTAAATATATTGACATTAATATATACATATTAAATATATTGACAAATATTTATATTGTATGTGATCATCTATAGATATATAATGAATGAAACACGTTTTAATTTATACGAAGAGTCAAGTTCAACATCATCACGCGCCCTTCATTTTGTATGAGCGCTCATTTTTTACCGAAGAAAGTTTCAGCTTCTTTCTTCCTCGATAAGATCATTATTTCTTTTAAGAATTTGACATTGACGAATAAGAATTATCGAAATTTCAATTTAATGTATACTACATTATTCATAAAAGACGACGTGTATGTCTTGTTATAGCTTAACTTATTGGTGAATAATTAATTTCGTATAAAACTGCAACAATTTCTTTAGTGATATGTTTGATATAAATAAATGACGTAAAAATTGCGTCTACTTTATAAGAAAAAAAAAAAAAAAAATCAATTTATTTTATAAAAAAAAAAACAGAGTATATTGTTCCGTAACAATAATACTCTGTAAATTTCTTGGAGTGAAATTTCACTCCACAAAGAGTGATAATTTAGGTACTTTTGTAAAGGAATGACATTTCACTCCAAAAAGTGTGAAATATCACTGTTAAAGAGTGAAAATTCACCTTTTCGAATAATAGCTCAATTTTAACCCTTTAAGAGTGAAATGTCACTACATGAAATTTATTATATATAGTACGTACATTGATATGTTATATTTATTTTCTAGAATTTTTCTTAGGCTTGTTTTTTTCAAACAAAAAAAAAAAAAAAAAAATATTTGAAAATTTCTGAAAATAATTATGGAAAAAAATTTGTCCGCCATATTGGATCCATCCATTTTGAATTTTAACAATCTAACTTTAGATTCGTAATGGGCGACCTTAAAGATCCTTCAAGGTATCAAGTTTCCTATACATATATACCATCGATATTTATAACAAATACGTCAGCCGTATCATTCGGTCCGCCATTTTGAATTTTGAAAATCTGACTTCAGACTCGTAATTAGTGGCTTCTAACATATAGAATCACGGGGTATGAGGAAAATTCGTCCTTTGGAAAAATTTCATTACTTATTTGATAAAAATATATATCGCATATATATTATAATCTATATATATATAATTTATATATATATTTATATTTATGTATAAGTATATATATGTATGTGTCAGGCAATATCGTATATATATATATATATATATAGGAGCTGCACTCGGGAATCAGAAGCGTTATTTGTACAATGATCATAAAACGGCAATCGGAACGAGCCGATAATCGGTTAATCAACGCGATCCCAAGCTCTTGCACGCTGCAGGAGGAATGTGAAATAGCCATCACTTGTATATAGGTATATATATATGCGATCTGGATAGCGCGTAATAGTCCCTCCGATTCTCTCGTGTACAGCCAGGTGATCGTCGCGGCTGCGTCATTAATTTTCCCAGGACTTCAGTTGCAGGGTTATCCTCACAGGTATACATACATAAATATACTGTGTGCGAGTAGCGCAATTAACAGTGATAGTCAGTCGTCGGGCACATTTGAGGTCAAGGCGACTATAGTCTACTACTACGTGCAAGATCCTTGTGACGTCGTAGTCACCAAGGAGCCTCCTGCAAGCAATAACCTTCGTCTCTCGATATATCGACACGAATCTGCTGGAAATTTAACGTTGAGAATTGTTTGTCGCCGGAAACTCGACGGGTGTCGGACAATATTTTGAGAATGTCACTTCCGGAATACCGTGACGACATCCTGCTACAAACGGTCTACGGACGATATCGAAACAGAAAGAACGGTACGATGCGTGAAATGAAACTGAGGTTTATATATACTTCATCCATCAATCCATCATCAGAATTCATCGTCAGATTTTCTGTCTAAAAACCAAACTGCACTTGCGGCGCGGGAAAGCTTTCTGATGACAATGAATGCGCTTTGGGGTTAACGGCATTCCACGATATAGGGATTGTTCAAAAATGGCGATGAAAGTCATGAGAACGATAATGCTCGTGACTAAATCATTAAATTCATTATTCATCGTAATAAAAACAAATTACGAACATAATTATATTACGAAAATAATTATTACGTCGTAATAATAAGAATCGATCATATATATATACGTGTTCTTGTATAGGGATTGTAATGATTCATCCTCGATTATATGTCTATATATATTCTCTTTATTTGTTTGATCATAAGTTGGTGCTTACGAGTATATTCATATATATATAGATGCAGTGTGTTTGCGTATCAAATAAATACATTTTATAAGTATGGGGAATACTAAGCAGAGTTTCTCATAAGAAATACTCTAAAATATTATGGATTGTGCTATATAAAAGGACTGAGATTATGATATGTTTACATCAGTCCCTATTCTTTACTTGTATTTTATTTTTTCGATTTTTTTAATATAATAGGAAAATAGTACTTTTTGATCCTAGGGCGTAAAATTGAATTTTGCAGCTTAGGAATTACACTATCTTTTTACGTAACGGCTATTTACACATACTGTTATTAAGTACGTAATTTCATTCATTTTTCTTATTTGATCCTGCAGAAATTTTCAATTTCACATAACAAACAAACGACGATAGTAAGAATGAACTGGAGTCAACAGAATAAAAAAAAAAAAAAAAAAATCGAGTATAAAAAATGGCCGGTCATTCGTTCATAGTAAATTCCCTTTGTCTCGACCGATACTCGCGCGCACTCTCGGTTTTGCCGTTCTCGCGCTATTATATATATGTGTATATATACGGTACAAATTTACGAAAAGAGAAAGTCGACACGCGCATCGTTTCTTCGAGATGAACTCTGGCTCGTTCTTCTTGTCTACTGGCACGAGTTATTCTCGAGTCTAGGCTACGATGCCGCGTCCGATAACCGAAACTTTCACCTTCCGGCATATACGGGTTTTGCATGCCGCATGTATGGATACACTATACGTACATACACATATATGTATACTTGCATACATGATGTTCATGTATATATGTACATGTCCCCCCGTCCGTCGTTGATTAAAGTCCACGGTCAACGAACGTTGACATGCATTTTTCGAAAATGGTAATGGCTCGTCGGACACTTTGTATATAATTACCGGTTTTATTCGCTGAGTAATTACGTAATTTCGTTCCGTGAAAGTTGTAATTCGCTTTAAAGCACGCTTATATTAATGAGCGTTATCGAGATTAGGCTAATTAAAAGCCGAACGACTATAACGTTCCCATGTGTATGTAATTCTTGCCGATCATTTGTGTGTATATATATATATCGAATTATATAAAATGGACACCGAGGAAAATGCACTGGGCCGCGAATGCCCGAAGCCACTTTTCAAGACTAAGTGCGGGTTGTTCACTTCAGCGTTTTATACCTGTTACCAGTTATAATATTAATATAAATTCGTACATCTACATGTAGTTCCCTTATATGTATATCATATATTCTATTATTGATGTCAAAGCAAAACAAATGTTAACAAAACCGCGACACATCGTCCTTTTCTTCTTAAACATAAACAAAAATGTCCAAAAATGAAATAAACAAAAATTTACCTCGCATTCTTTTCCATTTGCCTTCTATTTCATCTAAAACCCATTCTTCATTTTCACCCCTTGTGCCTGCTCTTGTCTTTCTCCAAACTCCTTCTTTACCTATAGTTTCATTCCCTTTCACCGCCATCATCACCCTCGCTGCATCCTTGTTTTGCCCACTCTCCTCAGTTTTCCATCGCCATCTTCTTATCCCTTTCACTTTCTCCCCATTCACTTCAAAGTCCTTTTTCATTTTCACATTTCACTTTCACCTCCTTCATCTTCATCTTTCCTTTGCACACTAGTTTCAACTTCATTTCTGCCTCCTCTCTCTTTTTCTGCTCACATTTCTAATTTCACTCCTTTTATCATAATATTTTTTCTTAAATCCACTTCTCTTTTTCGCCTCCTTCACTTTATCCATCTTCTTCATCACCACGCGTCTAGTTTTCCTTTCCTGCGCTTGTTGTGTTGTTGGCATCCTTTGTTTTCCCACGTGTTTACCTATATTTCTCGGTACCGCTCTTCTACCTTTCCGTTATCATCCTCTCTCACCCTCTTCGCCGCCAACACTCCGTTATCTTCCTTGTCTGCCTCCCGCTCTTTCCTTTCGCCTAAATTTTTGACCGTTGTCCGCTGCGCGCGCCTCTCCTATCATCGTTCTCCTCCTCGCACCTCATGCTCACTCTCACCACGTTTCTGTACATCACACTTTTCTTCATTTTTGTTGTTGTTGTGTTTTTGTTTTTTTGTTGTTTTTTGTTGTTTTTTTATTGTTGTTTTTTTTTTGTTTTTTGTTTTTTTTTTCTTGTTGTCTTTCTTCTGTCTTCTCTTCTCTCTTGCATCATAGAACGACCACTTTTTTTACCTCCTTTTCTTCATTTTTCCATATTTTTCTTCACGTCTAATTTCCTATTTCTCCTTCATTTCCTTGCCGATGGTTCAACCAAGACCCTATATATATATATTATATATTTTATATCTATATTTTTTGTATATTTTTGTTTTTTTATGAATTTTGTAATATATTTTGTATATATTTATGTTTTCATATATATTTTGCGTGTGTAACTATGTTTACTATGAATACAAAATAATTGTACATATATATATATATATATACATATAGAATTATATTATAGAATTCTATTATAGAATTTGAGTTACTTTTCCACAAATCCAACAGAAACGACCTTACGATAAGTTTAAACTTTATATGACATCGCCGATAAGCCGGAACTACCGCAGTAGAACTACTCGGCACGCCCCAAAAAGGCCTTATACTACTACCGCGGGCTCCACCACACGTCCGTCAAAGTTAAGTTATAATAATCCCAGCTTTCCGCTTTTATAACGACCGATATCACATCTGGATTTTGGCAATTTATTTCCATGGTTTCTCTGTAACTTTAACCGTGACGTCACGTAAAAGTCTTTTAAATTAACCGCCATTTTGATCGGTGATCATAATGGCATCGGCATAAATGATTGCTTTTTTCGCGAATGTAATTCATTTACTCGATTTAACAGCTCGATATCCTTGTTGTAACGCGCTGAAAGTTACACATGTAACTATAATTGCGTAAATAAGTCGATGATTTTTTTTTTTATTGTTAATTCCTGATGATGCAAGATCCTTAGAGGATTGAGTAACGCGGAAAGACTCGGAAACGATTTTCTTGTCATTTTCCATTATGATGGGAACGATGACTGTTTAAGTACGTTGGGTTGTATAGTCGCACGTAGCGCTTATTAACCTGACGTATAATACATGAAACAAGTCAGTGTTTCATACTGACAAATGTATAATTGGCAGGGTTGGATAGTGTATTATTTAATTTGAAGAGTTCTTATTTTAGTACTATCTTGAGTTAAAAGTGAAATTGAAAGTTAATTGATTTTAAGTCAACTTTATGATTTTTGTCAAGTTGTCAACTTTTAACTCAACATGGTTACGTTTACTGATCTTTTTAACTCGTAACTACACTGTCTTATTCGATTGTTAAATTTTTAACTTTTATTTTATTCTTTTATCTTTTTATACCTTTAACTTTAAGTTTTCAATTGAATTGTAGTATTAACTTTTTAAAAATATGATTATTTCAACTTCTTTCATCAACTTTATCAACTTCAAACTTATAATCAATGAAAAAAATTAACATACTCAGGTGTCTCTCGATTCATCAAACAAAAGTCCCGCGCCATTTTCAGTTTTTACACGAAAGTACTAATCAGAAAAGCTTTAAAATAAAAGTATAGAAAAATCTATTTAAAAAAATAAATGCTTGACGCTGCGGATTTTCCATTATTTTATTATGACTCGTCGGTACGTTTTACAGTTTTCTTCAATCAGGTCAACCGCTCAATGTCTGAACTGCCCTCAGAAAGCGCATTAAACATTGAAATACGGCGATAACCTTACATCGAATCGATTTTACGACACTTCATTTTCGGTTTTTGAGCACCGAGTAGTCAATATTTTTTATGCAGTCGACATTTTCATCTCGAACTGATTTTATTTCACGTCATACTTTTACGATCGTTTTGAGGTTTTTTCAATGCATACGTAATCCAGCACTTTAGATTTAATAAAGCATATTACACATGAACAATAATAATATCTGCCTTGCGGTTGTACGATTTTTTTTTTAATGTTGCTAATGCTTGATACGTTGATTTCTGACGAAAATTAAAAAAAAAAAAAACAATTTTAAAAGATGTTTTTTGATTATATACCTTATTTATATTGTAACAAAACAACAGAATTATCGATTTTCTGTTCTTTGTGCGCAAGGAGTGTAGAAAACAAGGGAAATTGTGTTTTTTATCATTTTGTTATTTCTTTCTATAATTTTCATTGGACTCTAACGTTTCGAACTTTGCATCAATTTTGTCAAGATAGACAGAGAAAAATTCAGACTTTCGTTATGAGAAAAATTGCCATTAATTATGGTAAAAGTTACAACATTTTTTGGAATTTTTACTATTAGTATGGTATTAGATATAATTATATCTGAATCATATATTATTACATCTGGATCATATATGTTCCAGATATGGTCATAAATAATTGAGATATAACGATATATGATCATACATATACATATAGCATACTTATATCGGATAAAAATCCGTATATTATTATATACCGTTATATCTGGAACATATATGATCCAGATAGTATCATATATGATCCAGATACAATCATATATGATCCAGATATAATCATATATGATCTAGATACAATCATATATGATTCAGACATAATTATATCGGACCAATTTTTTCCCACTCATTGTACTGCCATCAATCGCACAATTTTTCATAAGCACCTGATACTTTTTTTCTAAATAGAATTGAATACAACGATTTATAAAGTGGATCATAATGATCGTAGAACTCGTGAACCAAACAAGATGGACATTAATTTTATGAATTTATTTGAAGTCTATAAAAATGAATCAGACATGAAATACATTTCGAAACCATACCATCAGGTAATCTGTTTCAAGCGAATTCACGGGACTTTATCTATTTTCATCTGCCATATTGGATCCACCATTTTGAATTTGGAAAATCAAACGCCGCTCCACATACAGTAGTGGCGTTGTACAAAAGTAAAACTAGGATCGAGTAATTTAACAAAGAAAATATCCTGTGCACAATTTTTGGAAACCATATTTCCAACGATAAATGAATATTCTCAGACCTTACCGCGGCAACTGACGCGTCTAAAAATGTCTTGGGGCGCTTTCAGGAGGCATGTCGCTGCCGGCGGCGAAAACAAACTTGGAACAGTCTCGCGAACGGTATTTACCGAAACTTACTACAATGCCGAGTCCTTTCCAACTCGAAGGTCTTTGAAGTTCTAGCTTAAACCTTCCATCCAGCGGGAATCGCTGGGGTCGATGAAATTTCCCATTCGAGTACCTCGCAAAGTCCGAAAGGAACATAAGCGACGGAGAGGAAAGAAACATAACATGAAGAAGCAGAGGAACCTTCCCGCCAATGATGCAACCACTCGACGTTCAGTTTCAATTTCGCTAAAGCACATTATAGCCAGCAAACGTATACGTGCAAGCCCAATCGACCCTATAACATCGATCGTGACTCGGGAATATATAAGGCAGCGGTTTCCGAGATTTCACCCAATGAGCGTCGCGGTAGGATGATTTTTCGACGATGCACCCCGTGTGTGCATATAGGAAAGTATAGACGTTGCACCGAGTGCAACCTATCTCGAGGCAGTTCCACGGCACGTTCCCCCACTGGAGAACGGGGCTTACGAGGCGCGCGTTCGCGACGACGAGGAGGGTTCGTTCGCTCTTCCACTTCCACCACAGTTCCTCGGAGCGCGGCGCGGCACCGCGACAACGGTTGTGCGCTTTGCTTGCCGGTGGCCGCTGCGCCGCTGCCGTAGTCCCAGTCGTCGCCCTACTTTGTCGAAGCTAACTCTGCCCGAACGCTCGAATTACACCATCACGCCGCAGCCGGTACACGAGCGGCGATTTAGGAACATCGCAGAGAGCCTACCCCACGAGTGTCGTCGGACAGGAGTCGCTCCTCCTCCACCTGATCCTCAGTCATCACGTGGTGACTCTCATCCTTTTCCTTTTCGAGGTCCTCGACTCCCATTCGGTGTCTGCCATAATACGCGTTCATCAACCACCGATATTCACCTTAAGGTAGCCGAGGAACCGGAAGTGTACCAGTCGCAAACTGCTCACATGGCGAGACGAGGAAGATTGCCTAGCACTCCTCGCTTCATCCTTCTATAGGAGAGTGAGCTGATTCAGCACGAGTTCAGCGAATATCGATTAAGAGCCTGCGACTCGGATCGATGGAAGGCGAGAGTTTCGCGTTGAACGTTAGCCAGTACGCGGTGACTCGCTTGCCGCAAGAAGAACCTCGAAGAGAGAATTTTCCTTGATCTCAAAAAGCACTGCCAATGCCTCGGCACTGAAAGTGTCGTTCGCTGTGATTCCTATACGACTGATTCCCCACTCCTCGCATGCTTATCTCTCTCTCTCTCTCTCTCTCTCGCTCCCTCATTCCTGCGTATCCGTCGAGCTTTTTCGGGGCTTTCCTTGAAGATGAACACCCCTCGCCTCTGAATCCCTACTGCCAAGGGAGGACGCTGATCCTTCAAAGATTCGCGAAATGTCAAGAACCCAACATCAGGATGACCTATAACCAGTGCATGACTGATTGAATAGTGACAAACGGTTAGTGCCATCGCTGTTGTGTCGTCCACCTCAGTTCGGTCCTGATAACGTTGTGACGGAGAGACATCGTAATAGTGCAAAGTGACGGCGGGGTAAAGTGACTGCCGAAAGTTGTGCAATCGGTGAACGGTCTCGCGGATCCTCGGGGAGGCATCGGATTTTGACGGTTCTTCGCTCTTCCGGGTTGAGGGGGAGGTTGTGCGCGGAGGAGGAGTGCATGAATGAGGAGGATGCGGTACGAAAGTGCCGGTGGAAGAAGGATTATCGGCAGGAACCGGAAAGAAGACGAGAGGGCGAGGATGCGACCGTATGTCGCCGGCGCTGCCACAAAGGATAACCCACTTTTCGTGCCGCCAGCGGAGCACGTGAGCTAAACACGCGGTTCGTTCTTCTCGTTTCTTCGCGCGGCTTTTCGCCCAAAGCGAGACGCGATTATACCGTTACCGTCGAGTGTCGTCTTTGGACGTTTTTGTTTTTGTTGTTTTTTTTTTCCTTCCCCCCGTGATCGCCACCAAGAACGATCTGGATCGCGAGTGGTCGAAGCGAGTAATAGAGAGTGCGGGAAAACTCGACCGACACCCCGCATCACCGGCGAATTCGTCATTGTCGGCGAACGACTCTGACGACGTTCGTTGCTCCAGAGGGCGCTCTTTGTATTCGCCAGCAGCCGTTTTCGTGTTTTGGATGGCTTAAGCGGAAAAAGATGTAAGTCACTCCACGCTATTCTATATATACATATATATACATCCGCGCATATAGGGAAATGTTGCGTTGCGTAACGAAATTTCACCGCCGGCCACTTGGAAGACTCCGTTTACTTTAGAATGTTAATCTGCATTGTCGGCGAAGATTTGAAATCGATTAATGATTATCGATTTGTATGTGTTTACGATTCAGAGAAAACAGAGTAACGCAACGACGACGATATTTGACACCGAGGACGTAAAGTTGCCGCTTTTCGCCCTAGGACATAATTGTCGGTCGGAAACAGAGGGTCACTTCTGTCCTGCTGTCTCGAGAGGCAATGTTTCACGATTCCTTCTCCAATAAGTGACATATATTCGCATGTATATAAATATTTCTTAATGACAAGCGTAATAAAGACGCTTCGTCATAAAGTCGTAAAACTCGGGGTTATTGCTGGCAACAAAAAAAAAAAAAAAAAAAAAAAAAAAAAAAAAAAAAAAAAAAAAAAAAAAAAAAAAAAAAAAGAAAAAACACAAAAAAAAAAAAACAAGACAGCCCGAAAACAACGGCCCACAAACGAATATCATCAGGGGCTACACGCGAATTGCGTAGTATAGTGGGCGAAGAAGGCCACGAACAAAAAATGGCGAAACGCCACGCACGAATCGGCTGCCGATCGGCGAGAAAGGTCTAGGTCGCGTTCGACCTCCATGAAATCACGGCCCCGAAAATTCGCCGAGCAAATTCGGCCGAAGGCCGCGCGCCTCCCAGTGGTAGTGGGCCTGCGTGACGTTATTATACCTGGTGGTCCATTCTTGGGAACCGAACGTCCGTCGGAACGGCCGATGAGGTGAGTGTATATATATATATATATATATATATACATATATGTATATATGAGGAAGAAACTTTGATGCAAGGACAGGCGGTACCGCGTGTATCTTTGGTGATTTCTCGCATTTTGCCCCGTGGAACATTATATAGGCCTCGCCGAGCGGCGATTTCAATATTTCTCGCTTATATATACCTGATTTTAATCGGCATATATACCCACGTGCCGAGTCTCCCTTCTTGCTTCGGAATTTCCGGCAGACACGCGGCAAAAAGGTCTCCGTTTAGTCACCGTTTGCTGATTTCTGCACGAATGTATATTTTCGCTTTTCTTTTCGCTTCATTTGGTTTTTATTCGTGAGCATTCTTTTGGATTTGTTTATTTATTGTT
This sequence comes from Trichopria nigra, assembly GCA_030522945.1. Lineage (NCBI taxonomy): Eukaryota > Metazoa > Arthropoda > Insecta > Hymenoptera > Diapriidae > Trichopria > Trichopria nigra. Next base: position 43,593 of record JAPYZR010001068.1, read on the forward strand.
ATCTTGCGTTGAAAATTTTGGTCACTGTTACATAAACTATTACTATCAGTATCTTTATAATGAGGTAAACATACGTGATTCTATATAGTTTTATATTTATATTATACTATTATTATTATCTTATTATGTTATATTACCTGTTGACATATAAACATGTAAGTAAATGTTACTTTTGGTCTTTTTCTATTCAAAATGTGTAGCAAAACTCAATTTTCAACCTTACAAAAATTCGAATCGGTATCGAAAGTTGTAAAAAGACGATCTTCAATTTTTCAATTTCAAAAAAAGTCGTCATTCGATTGTACCAACCATGCAAATTATATGAAACAAAAAAAGTATTAGGACAACTATACTATAGTTGACATAACCATTCTTCTGGTTGACCCAACAATTTGTATGATTCGTCATACAACCGTATATTGGTCGGATCAACAATACTTTTTTTCTATATTGAATGATGACTTATTTATAATTTTTATAATTTTCAATACCAGTTGAAATTTTTTTAAGTTTTGCTAACTAAATCAGCAAAAGTAAAAAGTTTCACAGATTAAGTATAAAAGGCACTCTTTACGAGTACATATTTAAATGGACAAAAAATCGATTTTTGAGCTTCTTTTTAATGAATAAAAGAAGAGCTCTTATAAAATAAGAAATGACATGAGAACTCGGCATGTATGAGAACTTAAAGTGTACTTTTTGCACTCTTTTGATAACTTAAAGAGTACATTTTTCGTCCGATTTTTTAGATTTCTTCATTGGATATCTTGTAAACTCCATTTTTGTATGTAGGACAGTCGTCGAGGTAGCCATTGACTTTCCTGGTTTTGGACAATTTCGGATTACATTTGCACAATTAAAGTGTGCTTCCTTCTGACTCGTCATTTCTCGTCCAACTATTGTATTTGACTGATATGAAGTTATCAGTATATTATTTAACTAATTTATGTATAGTATTTTTTTCTTATTATTTTTATCTCCCCTATCTTACATACATATAAGTACTCATCAAGTCCTCATACAAGTCGAGTTTTGAGGTCATTTCTTAAGTACTTTTTTACGAGTTCTTTTTGAGTTCATTAAATAAAATTTAATCTTGGTAATTATTACTATGATCATTATATATACACTTAAATTATGTATATAAAATTGAATTTTAAATTATTCATCCGCCATATTGGATGGGCCATTTTGAATTTTAGAAATCTATAACGCCTAAACGAAATTTTTCTTTTTTCTTAAAAAAATCGCAATAGGGCATTCGTTTTTAAATTGTAACGTATAGGATATGACAATGTTTTATTTCAATGTCAAATTTCGAATTTCTTTTCTTTTCGGATTCGTCATTTTAAGTTTTTTTGAAATGCAACATACCTGCTGATAACTTCACCAATACGTGCCACGAGGACACAGCTTATATCCACGACCTTTTATTCGCATCTCTCGTTATGCCTAATAATATCACAGGCGTTTTTGAGCAACAATGCAATAATGTCACCTAGCGTAGGATGGCCGTCCTCAAAAGTGCGATATAATTTATAAATGGGTCGTTAATCATCGACGAGCATCATTCCGTTGGTTTTCTGCAATTTGCATAAAAAAGCCCCGTGGTTCCCGTAGTCAAGACGTTATATAAAGCTCGATTTTATGCCTATGGGCTAGACGTACATCGCGACATTGATGAGTCTGCACAATATATGTTTGTAGTTTATTTCCACTATTTTATTCAAATCTTGCATGATGCTTGGTATTTGGCAAAAATTCTATAATACACAGGATATTAAATTATGCTTGTCGGCAACAACACTGTACAAAACATTAATGATAAATATGCAATATTTGAGCTGTGCATTTGTTGGAGTGAAAATTTACTTTTCTATAATAGAGTGGCTCCATTTGCACTCCACGATAAGCATAGAGTACATGTATATATCAGAGTATATATATATATATTTTTAAAAGAATTTAAAAAAAAAGTATATATACAATTCAGTTAATACGTACGGTATAATTTTGTAGAGTGGACATTGAGCCACAATTAAAAAAAAAAAGAATTATTATAACCTATAATTAAAATTTAACTTTTCTTAGAGTTGATAGGAAAATTGTCTACACACAGTGAAACATCACTCTTACAGGAGTGAACAATTTACTTTTTTATAATTATAATAGAGTAGCTCAACTTTCGCTCTAAAAAATTTAGAGATCATATATAATATACATATATATGTACTCGTTAAATTTCATGGAGTGAAACTTAACTCTCAAAGAGTCAACATTGAACTACTCTTCGAAAGAGTGGATTTTCAATCTTCAAGAGTGATATTTCACACATTTTGGAGTGAAATTGCACTCTACATTTTAGTGGGTCGAATAATTTACACTCCAAGCATCGTGAAATGTCACACTTAAAGAGTGAAAATTGACTCATTTAAAAGAGTATCTCAATTATCAGTCTTAATGGAGTGAAATTTCACTTCGAGCATAGTTTTATATAAAGTTATCGAATACACATAGAATTTAAAAGGAATAAAAGTTGATACATAAAGGGCTCTTTAAATTTCTTGGAGTTAGATCTCATTCTTCTGATATATTGAAAAACGATCAAGTCCACTTGAAGTAGGAATGGAGTTAACTTTCATTCTAATTCGAGTGAAATGAATTTTCACTCGATCGACCCTTATTGTGCTAGGTGCAGTGCATTAAGACACACTAACGCACCGATATTGCGCAACGCCGCGTTATATATATATATATATACTTTATATAAGAGTACCTCTATATTAATTAAACAATCACTGTCACGGATACACGCGGCGACCGCATTATGGTCGTTATAGCCATTACATTTTTTTTTGCATCACTTTCGTTGCGAAAAAGTCGTGCGAATTTATTAATTACGTTAACCTGACCAATTAGTGCGATTATAGTGCCGCGAGAATGCCTCGACGGGTCGCGCATTAAAATTTTCAACGGCACACGTAATAACTTAAAGAGCCGTTATTAATTGCGAACCGGTTGACGCCCCATTTTACGCACCCGACAAACTGAGTCAACGGCGTAACTATTCGTAAACGAAGGTTGAGGAGTTTCGAGCTTTTTTTCAACAAATACACATATATAACTAACTCTAGAACGAGCGACATTTCACTTTAAATAAGTAGATGAATGAGTGACTCAATTTCTGGTTCGTGAAATACAAATCTCTACATTTTTAATAGAAAAAATAAAACTACAATTTTAATTTGTGAAATTTTCATTTTTTTTTTGAGTGTTAATATACTCTTTATGAAGTAACATTGCTCCAGTTTACTCTAAAAACTCAAAAAGAGTTAAAATTCATTCCAGATGTTACAAGTTTCCTATTCATTATATAACGAGTGACATTTCACTTTAGAAATAGCGATGTTCGCTCTAAATAGAACGAATAAATTCACTATATCATGAATGAAAACACCTAAATTTTCAACCTAAGAAATTTATAGAGTAATCGCAGAAATATTAGCTCTTTAAATTTACAGGAGTGAAAGAAGTGCCATGAACTCTTCATTCTTTTCAGAGCGATATTGCACTCTTACTGGAGTAGCAATTCTTGCAATTTTACCCTAAAAATGTTATTTTACAAAGTAAAGTTAAATTTCCCTTCATACTCAGGGAGGATTTTTTTAGATTTTTTAGAAGTGATATTTCAATATAGAAAGTATAAAATATGACTCTAGAATGTATTGCATTTCATTACAAAAAGAGTGACAAAGTTCACTCTTTTGAATGGATGACTCAATTTTCACTCCAAGTCATGTGGAGAAATGAAGAAATACCACTCTTATAGAGTGAAATTTCAGCAACTCTTCAAAAGAGTGTATTTAATTGTTCTTTTTATAGCGAAATTTCACAGAACGAACGGGAGTTATTTTATTATTTTATTATGGTATATATATATATTTTTTTTTTTTTGTTTTTAAATTAAATTATATATATATATAAAGGATAAGGATCCGTTATATAGTGCAATTACTATAGTTCAAGTTTAATGTTTGTCTTTTCTTTTTTTTTTTTTTTTTTGAACGCAAAGGTTACGCTTATACGCGTGTAATATACGCGCTCTCGGAGTTACTCGCGATTTCGAGCCCAGCGAATATATATAGCGAGTCGTGATTATCAGACCGTAATCGAACATGATAATTAAATGACACGCTCGGCGTTCTTTCTTGAACGCCTGCGTTATGCGTCAAACGTTTAAGGAGAAATCAAAGGGTAACTCGGGAAGTTAGCTAATGCCTGATTACCGATTATACACGCATGAATATGCGTCCATGAATTTTGCGTCGATACATATATGTGTATAAAAATCGATGATAAATTTTTAATCGATCATTCTTAAATACTTCACTTTATCTATTTCAAATCCTGTCCAGTCTTTGCTGTTATACGGTGAATCTAGACGAAAGAAATAATAATAATAATGTAATAAAAAAAATATAATTATATACATATAAAAAAATAAAAATATAAAAAAAAATACAAAATAATAATATAATGAAAAAAATAATGATTAAAAAAATATGTAAATAAAAGTTTTTTAAGAGTTGAAATTTCAATTCTTGTTGGAGCATCCTTCGATAATTGTTATTGAACATTACATTGTTACATAACTTGAAAAACTTTCTTTACTTTATGTTTTATTATTATTTGCTCATTTTTATCATTTTATTCAATTTTTATTATGTATTCTATGTAATTTAATGCATTTTTTGATTATTATTTAATTTTGTAGTATTTGCTATATCAACTGAAACGAAATACAGCAAAATCGACCACATTTCAAATTTACCAAACAATCGTCGTGACATCAATACAATAAACTACCAATGAATACTTAATTTTTATTCAGTTTCTCTTCGTATAAAATGGCCGACATAGTAGTATTTACCCCGCAAACACAAACCGTAAAAAGACGTCAAAACGTCGTCATTTCTACCCTCCGTCAGCATTTTGATGACGTTTTCACGTCTTTTCATAATTCGTGTTTACTGGGTCATTACTATACGCTATTTCACTCGAAGGCTGTATATTAAAAAATTGCATTTTCAGACTTGTTACGGTGACATTTAGCACTTTTTGGAGTAAATTTGTTATATGTCACTCAAGACGAAGTGTACTCTGTACAATTAGTAAAAATTGATTTAAAAGTGCAAATTTAAGAGTCATGTGTCACTCGTTCTGGAGTGAAAATTTACTCTCTCACTCCAAATAATGGAATAAAATTAATAAAATTTTTATTCCATAAAATGGAATAAAAAACTAAAAAATGGGAAATGTACACAGCGAACATAAAAATAACAATGTATAACGACTATATATATGAAACATTTCTGGAACAAGTAAGAATTATATAATTGTTACATTACCGTTAATTTTTGTGTTTGCAGGGTAACATGTATATATACGTATATGTGTACACTCTTCTCTCTAAATTTCTTGGAGTGACATTTCACTCTGGAATGTAAATTCTTCGACCAACTCCAATGTCGAGTGAAATTTCACTCCAAAAAGTATAAAATATTAGGAATGGCTCAATTTTCACTCTTAAAGAGTGAAATTTCTCGCCATGAAATTTGGAGAGTTATACTATATGTGGTCATTGAAAGCATTCTATCAAAGCCTATATAACTAAATATTCGTAGTTTTGCACTGTTATATAGGTGTGTGTGTGTGTGATCACACGACAGTCGGGCGACTTTTATCATTGATACCAATTGCATTTTCACATGATCCGTACCTCGTGCCGTTCTCGCGAACAGTTTCACTACTATATAATAGTGTTGGCACGGAACACGTAAAGTCACGTGTACGTTATTTTCACGTTGGGCTCGGATGAGAATCGTATACGCGGATGACGCAAACGTCGCGTATATATGTGGCACAGTATATATATACATAGCGATAATATATACATATACCATAACACGACGTAACTGAAATAATGTCATGTGTAACTCTATTCGAAAGTCTCTCGCAAAAATCGAATGGGAAATGTTGATCTTAGAAGCACTATTACATACATTACTATATATATAACGCAAAGAACCTCGCGGCTTGTCTCGAATTCCTGTTTTCCCTCGTCCAAGTGCATTTTCTCGCCGGCAAATTGCGCTATCGTATATAGGCATTGTAATCGCTATATATACATATACACACGTTATTCGAGGCCTTGGCGGTGATCGTGATCTCGCGACATTCGACCGCGTAGCCGCCGCCGTTTCGCGTCACGTCCTCGTCGTCGTCGCTTATACCGATATATATATATATATATATATGAATCGTCGTCGAGGAAATTCGTCAACGTCTTGTGGCTCAAAGTCGCCTTTGGAAATTTCGAAAAATCGCACAACCGCGAGATATAACCGCACTTATATCTATATATATATTTTTTCGTTTTACGCGCGACGATGCGGCCAGAGTCTCTGTCCGCGGGTCCGACACACTATGAAAAAAAAAAGAAAAAGGAAAAACTAGATTGTATAGATAGCATCGCGCTTAATGCCAGCCAGAAGTTATTCTCGCGTATGATGGCAGCCCAGTCGATGACGTTCCTGACCTAGCTTAAGTCGTTTTCTCGTGTTTTCCTCGCGGCGTCTCCGTTGCGCGTTTCTGAAAATACCGCCGGCCGTACGACCCAAGATAGATATATATGCCAGAACGAAATTGAGCGTAGCGCGCGCGTTTAACGTTTATAAATAAATTAAAAAGGCGCGTGTGGGTGTGCGATTTTACGATTTTTATTTTTATTTTTATTTTTTTTATTTTTTTTTTTTTTTGTCATATAATATATATTCTATGTATTTGTATATTTATAATAATAATACTATACAAATCGATAAAAATATATTTATATACATTTTTGTCTTTTATATAGTTCATACTACAATTGAAAAATATTATTTACATTTAAAAAGATAAATACAAAAATTAACGCAATTTTGAAATAAGGTTTTCATTTTTTTATCAAATCATTTTAATCAGATTTATTCCCAGGAAACACAACGAGTAACAAACATATATATGTAACGGTTATGTAACAAATATATATCATGGTTATGTCTTACATAAATGTTTCCATTAATAAAAATCATTAAGTAAAAATCCTTGCGAATTGATGATTTATGAATTAGACTATATATATTTTTTTTTTAATTGTTATGTGATTTATTTTGTCATATTTTACGTCATTTTATGTAGAATTTTGATTTTAATCGCAAAGAGTAATCAGTAAGTAATATTTGAAAGCAATTAATTATTTTTCATCAAAATATTGTAAATGTCAGGCAATGTAGATTTTTCAAATCGTATATTGACTGCATTTTTAGTTGTTTTCTTTTATGGTTATTGCTTTCAACTGCCAAGATTTTTACTTTTTCATAGTTGAAACCATGTCCTGTATTAATCCTGTGCGTAGTTAAACTTTTTCTGGTTTACCTTCAATGTTCTTTTTATGTTCTTTTCTGTTACATATTATAGTTATACATAATTGTCAAAATTGTGCTTACTGGGTAGTACGAAAAAAAGGCTTCAAAAGCCCAAACTCGGATTAAAAATCTACTCGTTGAAATGGGTTGAGATGTATCGGAATGGATTGAAATGGATTGGAACGAATTGGAACGAATAGAAATGGATTCAAGGTGGCTTCTCAATTCATTTATTTTCCCTCGATATGAACGAATTCTCCAAATTTATATATATACATCTAATATATGAAGATTTTGATTATGATTTTTCTATAAAAAACGTCGCTTCGTTTATATATATATACATAAAATAGATATGAAAATATATTAATATATTTACAATTCTTTGATGAAAATTGCACATTAAAAAAAAAGTTTAAAACAACAAATGTTGGATAGTTGGATTGACGAGGATTAAGGAGATTTGGCCATTAACAAAATTAATTCTTTTTTATCCTTTTTAATCGTTTTTAATCCAAGATTGGACCTTTTAATCTTTTATTATTGTCTAGGTGACTCCACCCTTTTTAATACAGAAGGTAGTGTCTCTTTTTCTAGAATATATATATATATATAAAATAACTCAATTATTGATGGATTATTCAGTTACCCTGGTAATACAACGATTCGATAGACGAAAAAACTGCCAGTCGGTCGTATAGAGTGCTTTTCTTTATCGTTGCCGATATTTTTCCCGGGTCTTTTCGCGTATATGAACACAAACTACGCAAGTCGCAGCAACGACGACAATGTTGAGATAGGTCGGGTCCCAACGAGAGATGGTGGGCGGATATCGTATAGATGCACGCATCGCCTGATGCAGTGCACTCCCGTATATATACATATATACATTAGCGTAGTATATACATAGGTTCGTGATAGTAATGCCCGCTATGGATGGATAAATGTACATATATATGTGCGCGTGTGTGCGTGTGCGTGCGCGAGAAAAACAAAGAGAGTCGCGTTACGCGTCGCCGTCCGGTGCGAGTAGGAGGCACGTATATACATATATAGTAGATGCGAAACGCAACCTGTAGGGGAGAGAGAGGGACGCGCGTTCGCGAGTTATCTAATCACGCTGCCTTCGTGATTTGATCGATCAGAGGTACAATTATGACGTTTTGTAATGCCTTCGATACTTTTATATACCATCAGTACCTATATACGTACGTCTATGTATATGTACATGTATATACGATCAATCGCACATTCATATTTTTGCGTACACATACATTATACACGGATAAGAATAGATTTTACAATCTAGATTATATGAATTGATATTTTATCATTTAATAGGATTACATCAATGAACATATATATATATATATATATATATATATATATATATATATATATTTTTTAGTTCAAGATCTATACCAGCTCAGTCAGTGGGAGTGTTATTTGGTGATTTTTATATTACATTATAATATTTTATTTGCTAATTATGTTACGGGTAGTACAATTATGATTATAAAATTGATTGTAGAAGTTTATATATTACTACACTTAATATCTGTATATATTAATGGCTACTATGCAAATGAATTGTGCCTATTCATCCATATTCATTACATTCAAAATTTTAATAGCTAACATTATTATATGTTTGTCAGGAACATCGATTAATCTTTTATTTATTATATATATATTCCAACGTAAACTATATGTATAAGATGATGAATACATTTGTACATATAGATATTCCATGATTTTATTAATAATTATTTTATATAATTACCATAAGGAATCTGCAGTTATGATCATTTAAAAAATAATAATACATCGTAGAAGAAAAAAAAAAATTTTTTTTTTTCTTTAGATTTTAAAATACCCAATACAATGATAAATAATAATTGAAACATTTTTTTTTTTTTTATAAAATTTAAGAACGATACATTCGATAATATTGGAAATCATTTATTGGGCATTTCAGAAATCCTGACACTTTGTAAATAGAATATATTGATGTTTTAATGTTGTTGCCGTCGATCGAGATAATCGTAAAATCCCATGATGAACCACCAGCGAAAAAGTAAAAAAAATATAATAAATACTAAATTTGATAAAATCAAACCCAAAATATATCTGCAATACCCGAGAGTAATATAGAAAATGATTTTATGTAGCAAACTCTATAATTTTCGCACTTGGATATTTTATCTTCTCATGATTTTATTGTTTTATTCAACAATTTTGATTTCAACAATAACAATAATAAGAATGTCGTAAGAGCGAGAAGGAGAGAGAGAGGGAGAGAGAGAAGTCCAAAATAACTATTATTTTCTGGACTTGGACTTGCCCTATTGTTAATAAAATCGTTTATTATTATTATTATTATTACTATTTTTTGTTATTATTATCATTACTATATCCATCTATATGCATAGTAGTAAATAACGTCAATATATGCAGCAGTGGTTATGTATATACGATCGTTGTATATGCGGCGGACATGATAAAAGCTCGACATTAGAAACGAGCGAGAGCAACTGTCGCGGATGAATGGCGAGGCCAGGAAACTCCTCATCCCTATAAATCGCGTGAAATCGACACCCTCTGCGGTGGTGGTGGCGGCCCGGTGCCCGAAATCGGCCATTGCGCGGAAGTCCGCGTGAAAGCTGTTCTAAAAGCGACTTTGCACACACACACACACGCATATATATATACAAAAAGCTCCGATAGAGCATTGCGTATATAGGAGTATGCATATATACATAGACCGGACACTCGTGGAAACCTCATCCCGTAGAAGATCGTGGAAGAATTGGCAGAAGGGGGGTGGGGGCGGTAAAAGCAGAAGCGGCCACCTACTTCGCAATAACTCGACTCGGCGACTATATATATATACATAAGCGGCCAGATCAGCGACTATAGAGGCCACGTGTGTGCACAAGTAGATAACAAACGGCACACTCGCGACCTATACCAATCTCGAACTAAATATATCCGCCAGTGATCGCGGCATTATACGCGCGCACACGCGCACTCCAACATGCTTCGAGTCTATCTCTCTCTCTCTCTCTCTCTTTCTCTCTATATATGCTCTAATGTTTCTCGTCGCGTCGGTCTCTCTGGCGGTTGCCCGAGGCACAATTCTAACTGGCGATACATTGGCTTAAGACCGTACGACGACGTCATTGTCGGACACCTCGTCCTTATCGGCAAACCTTGAAAGAAATGCGTGAATTCGTTTCGAGCGATAATGAAACTCGCGTTTGATGATGAAAAAAAAATGAAAGGTTTCGCACGGAAGAATTGACGCATTCGTGAATTCAAATGTATACGTCTTGTTTAGCTGTGGTTATGTAACGCATGGTTCGAGATTGGATTTTGGGTTTGAAATCCAGTAAAACCGAAGTACCTTTGAAATTTTGTCGGACACTTCCTGGACGTTTCCTGGTAAAAAACGGTGATCAAGATTAAATCATTCTTACGTCGTGTTTTATTGGGCATTAAGAGCGACAAAACGTAAACAAAAACTATAATTGAAGTGTTAATTTGGACATCGTGATGCTTTGAGTTTCGTTTTTATCTTGGGTATTATGATTATCATTATCCTGAATGACACCAATTGGGGCATTTGCAAGCGACAACATGTTTACACGTGCAATATTTTTTATTTCCGAAATATCAAAATTTCTGAAATGCCCAAAATGATTTTAGCTGTTACCGCATGCACCGTCATTCTAGAGTTTAGAAAAATTGTTAAATAATTTTTTATCGTTATTGTAAATCACAGTTCGGATTATTAATTAGTTTATTATTTGCTTGCAAGTCCAGAATGAATTATAATTATTTTGGACTTGCGTATCTGGTCCACGACGCATTATTATTTTTTACATCAAAGTCGTTAATCGTTTCGCATAAACTAAATAATAAAAAATCATGAAAAGATAAATAAAAGTTAAATATTGCAGATTTTGGTACATGACGTAATTTTTATCAGTCGAGTTATTGTCGATATATTTTGGGTTTGATTGGGTCTAATCTAATATAATTTAATATCTTTTTTATTTTCATATTTGAATACTGTCTTTTTGTTTCGTGATCTTCTTTTATTAATATCTAAATTTTTTATAATTATTCACGCAAGTACGTGTTATTTATGTTTACATATTTTGGCACTTGTCAAGATCTTCCGCCATTTTGGACCGGGAAATACTAAATGAAATAATAATTGACCGTAATCGTAAAATTCTATAAAATTTGTTATTTTCAAAACTATCAAAAGTATCTAACGAAAATCTCAGAGTGTATTTAGGGATTTATATGTAATCTTAAACGGCCCAAAATATTTGTCATTATATAATCCTAAAATGTCTATAAAATTATTAATTAAAAATCATCGAATTCAGACAACATCCCACACGCGTAAACTTTGAAATATACAAAATATTTGTAGACTGAATATTCAAGTTCTTCATTCTGTTCGTACCCAAAATATCATTCTTGGGTATACATATATACCCATATATACATATATATTTTATTTTATTTAGATATACATATTTACGAAAACATATGTATGTGTATTTAATAACGTACTGAAAATAATAAAAATAAAAATACAAGCAACGGACGTTTCGTCAATAATATTGGACCCGTAAATTTAACGTCATCTGCCCAAAATACTCGATTAACAAAATCGACGATAAAATAAGTAACAATTTCGCCATTCTCTAGATTATACAAGTCTCAACCGAGATTAATAATCGGATATTCTGTACGAGTCGAGAGGCGTAAAATTCGCCAATATTTTTTTGGCAGTTCTTTGGCGAAATTACCGTAAGGCCGAAAGTGAAGTAGCGACGGTACGTTCTATAGAACCTCGAAATGCGTGTGTATATATGCGAAATAAGCCAAAATCCTTTCACGCTGGCAGTCGCGGCGAGGATACTCCTTGAACCCTCGATAAACCTGACTTACTTAAAACATGATGATAAACGATTATTTACGTATATGTTTACGCATGCGTATGTATTTTACAATTAACGTCGGGCGAATAATCCTTGCTTCCTAATGACGTCGCGGGTCGTGAGCCTTGACGATGACACTCGGGTTTCGTGTGTTTTCAATCAAGCTGTCGCGCGGTATATTTCGGGAGTCGATCATCGTATATCATTACTGGAGGTCCCACGATAAATTTGCCCGTTGCTCGTCGAAGATTAATGTAAGAGCGAAAATATATATTCTCCCTGCAAAATCAATGTTTGTTATTTCCCGGCCAGAAACGAATTCCATGTCTAAACTTTAATTTTTAATTTAATATATATTTTATGATTTTTTTTCTTCTGATTTTCAGTACGAATTAAAATGAAGTTGACATTAAGAAATATTAATTTTTAAACATTTTTTAATTTGAATCGATGAGTTTATTATAAAGATTCGACGTCATAATTATATCAATTTAATATCCCTGAAAATTTTAACCGATTTTGTATTGTTTACAAGATAATTGAGAACTTTGAAAATTTTATTATTTGCAAATATTATATATTTTTTTGAAATTTTAAATTTTCAAAATCTCATTTTGTAGATATCACAAAAATTTTATCGAAATTTGTTCATCTTTTATTACTTTCAAGATATTGTATTAAAATTTATGAATTCACTTTATTCACTTACTTCAATTCGAAATTACCGAAATATACAATTTACTAAATAAAAAAAAAATGTATATGAATTTTTTGAAAATGTTTTTCATTCGCTTTTGGTAAGTAATAAATAAAAGTGCGAAAGCTCTCAGACATATTTCCGAAAACCTGCTCGATGCCTTTGCCGAAGATCGCAAGAGAATCTGCGATCTATACAGCAAAATGGAAAAACTGTAACGTTTTTTTAGGTTATGTCACCATTCCTCGCATTGTGCAATGTATATTATAGTGGACCTTGCACGTTGGACGTGTTCAAACTGTACGCAAATTTCAAGGTTCACTTGAAGATAACTTTTAGAGTCAGATTTCGAGAATATATGACATTTTCAAGAATAAATTTTTAGTGACGACGATAAATAGCAATTACGAAATTCATGATGTAATAATATATGATATCACAATAATAATAATAATAATAATAATAATAACAACGAGATCGAAACTCGTGACGAAGACGGCGACGGCAACAAAGGTATAATCAAGACAATCTGTAGGCGAAAACCTAAACGACAGTCTAGATAAACAAATTAACCAAACGAACCCGAAAATTTCTCGCCTATAATTGCGAAATCATATAAGAACGCGCCTTTAATATCGAAAAGGCCGCCAACGCTTATAATGCGTCCTTAATTGTTTAGAGTTTTATGAAAAGTGTATAGAGCGACGCGATTACGTGTATTATATATATATATATATATATATATATATTCTTGTAAATTTCGCACTCAAGATCAGCTACTCGGTCGCGGACGACAAGAAGATCGTGTCTCGCGATGACGAGATGTCGACACTAGCCTAGGAGGTCGATTCTCATGGACGCCACGTGGCCTTAAGCCGCTACTCGTCTGCGAGAGACGATAAATTCTGTGCATCGCGATATCAGTCAATAAATAATCATAGACACGAATAAATACCACAATATGTGAATGGAAAATTTCACGGCCCTGTCGATAGCTTATCGTATTTGAAAAAAAAAAAAAAATAAAAAAAAAAAAATAAACTGTATACACCGTTAATTTCCCTCAATACATTTCGGGCTTCGCAAAATCAGCCAGCTTAGTTCGAATTGTATTCGTACAAAATTAAAATTAGAAATTGAACGTATACATATATACGCATTAATATATACATTCTTTTTTTTTAATAAATAAATAAATATATATATTATAATTATATTTATATTTATTTATTTATAAAAAATTGTTACGATATCAAAATTTTTTGTTTTTATAGTATTATAAATCTATTTAAAAAAATTCCATTTATTTATGATTGTAAACATATTTTACAAATTTCGATAAAATGTGTAAAACGGATAAAATAAAGAAAAAAAACATGATTTTGCCAAAATTTTAATCATAGATTATTCGTTAATAAATCGAACTGAAACGATAATAATAAGTAATCGCAGATTACCTACATATATATATATATGTATATGACAGTGTTCGATACGTAGGTACGTGAATTAATATAGAAAGTTAATAATATCAGTAGAAGGTAATGTCCCATTTTCGTGTCAATGTCGTTTAATGGTTTACTTCGATAATGCGCTTGTTTTCTATATCTATCGCGAATTTTACGACCGGCACCTTCGCGCAAACAAATTACGATCATAGCATCGCGACGACGAAACACTATAGATTTATTTACTCGATCATTCCTTTTGTTTCTTTGTCCCACTAAACCCATCTGTATTTTTATTTCATTCTAATATTTAATTTTAGATGCGTCTAAGAATTAAAATACGCAAGTTTACAGACTAACCTATTTTATTATGCCTTTTTGTTATTGTATTTCTTCATAATCGTTTTTTTGATTATTTTTTATGTATAAACATTGGTTATTAGGTAACCCGAATGACTTTCCATGTATGGCAATTATTTGGATAAATCCATGCATATTCAATTATTCACAAATATGTACAAGATTGTCAATTTTAGCAATACTATACAAAGAAAAAGGTTCTTATTTGAGTATAAGTACATTTAAACAGCAGTATAACATTATCCACTTTTATGATACGCGATTATATTCATATATCGTTGTAAATCATATATGTACGTAGAATATATGTAGAATATATTTTTACCAGGGATACATACATATATATACGCTGTTTCTTCACAGTATATAATAAAGATTTATTAAAAATTCTTATTCTTATAAATTTATAAAGAAATATATACATACATAAAAAATATAAAAAAATAAATAAATGAATAAATAAATATATATATATATCCACAGGCAATAGTTGTGAGGACTCAGTAGTATACAGGTTAGGTTGCGATTTTTCTTTTAAAATATACTTAATACATCACGAACGTCCAAGATTTATTTTATTGTATTTTTTTTTTAAATTAATTATCCTATACTTCTAAGTAACAATATTACATCCAAAGAGTTTTCCTACAAATAGGGAACTCTGCAGTAAATTTGTGGGGACGGTCCTCGCAAATCAAAAATGTCTCGACAAGTAGATGTTGATTCGTTTTTTGGCCCCTACAAGTATGCCTGTGACTTAACGGTAGGAGGTATTGAAGCCGCCATTTTTAATAAAGCATAAAAAACACGATTTTTTAAACAGTTTTTTTTTTTAATATACCTTAAAAAATATGAAGCGAACAAAAAAATCACACAAATTCAAAAATGAAGAGTAGAAAATTCTCCGTAAAAATGATTAAAACAATTTTTTTTTGTAAGACTCCGATTTTTAAATGCAAAAAATTTGAAAGAATTATCTTTTTGACAATTTTTCAAAAATGGCGGCTTTTTATTCGTTCTGTTTATATTGTCACATGCGTAAAATTAGGATACGATCTTCGCCGCGAATGTCGCGAAAACATTTTCGAAAAACCGTTAAAAAACTTGATTCTCTCCAGTTTTTTGCATTTATCTCAAAGAATTTGAATTTGTCTGACAAAATGTGTGTTAATCATTTTATAGAGAATTTTCTACTCTTCATTTTCGGATTTGTATGATTTTGTCGTTCGCTTCATATTTTTTAAGATATATTCAAAAAACCGATTAAAAAGTCGGTTTTTTTTTTTTTTTTTTTTTTTTTTTTAATTTTTTTTTTTTTATTGAAAATGGCGGCTTAAATACTTATACCTACCGTTAACTTTTATCGTCATATTCGTAATCAGGAGGCAACACAAATAGAAAATTTTAACAAATACATATATACATATATATATATATATATGTGTAATAGTAAATTGAAACGAATTCAGTAAAAAAATATTGTCCCTCGGACGTACTTAAACCGTCAAAAAAACCATGATTTTTTTTTCCGGTTTTTTGCATTTATCTTAAAAAATATGAGTTTAGCAAAAAAAAGTATAATCCTTTTTTATACGGAATTTTCTTGTTTTCATTTTTTATTTTTTATTTTTATTTTTTATTTTTTATTTTTTTTTTTTTTTTGGTTCCATTTGTTCGAACATTTGATTGTCTGAAATTTGTTTATCTAAAATTCTCACATTTTTTTTAATTAAATGCAAAAAACCATGAAAAATCGTGATTTTCCCGGTTTTCTATTCAATTCGTCCGGCCACCAACTTTTATTATCATATTCGCAATCATAACGCAAAAATACATCGAAAACATATTCTTGTTATATATATTTATATATATTTGTATATTATATATATATTGTGTGTGTTTTTGTTGATCAAACTTATTATTTTTAATAGACAAAATGTAAGCAGACTACAGTTGTCTACGTGACGACGTACATAATCTTACTTAATTTCTGCATGGTGACGAATTTCTCAAATAGCGTCTTTATGTATACGCATTCATTCCGACGAGTCCCTCGCACAGTCGCATCCTCCGATCTCTCTTTATCTCTCTCACGCAAAAAAAAAGTAAAGCAAACGTCGGAGACGATCAGGAAAGTACCGCTGCGTAAGGATCCGAAGCAACGAAGGGTTAATAGGAGCGCTCGGCAAAAGTGGAAGGTTCAGGGGCGAAAAGTGCGCACGACATTCAAACGTAACGGGCATCGGATATCTACATACATACATACATACATATATGTGTGTGTATATCGCGCTCGGACAACACACAGCGGCGACGAGGCTCGTCGAATCGGTATACGAGGCCTGTACAAGAGTGCATGCCTGCCGGTGTGATTGACATTAGTAAGTATGCCATGGCCGACCGCTCGCAACGTGCTGGTACGAGCAGCGGCAACTGCAGCCTACACTTTACGTATGTACGAATATACGCGCGAACCCGCGGCTAGACGAGGCACTACCGCTTCGAGAACCGCTCCTAGAAAATTCGCTCCCGCGAGCTCTTCGTGGATTCGCGGCTGCGCGCGCTCCTCATACATCATCATCCGCTGCTTTTCGGAATATCGACAACGAGATGTGTGAAAATTGGTGATTTTCTCGCGACGAACCATCGGAAAAAAAAACAAAGGACGACGGAATTGTTCGCGTCAGTGCGTAACGAGACTGTGCTTCATCGACGCCGTGGTATAGTCCGGGAAAACCGCAATGTCCGAGTCGTCCTAAACGCGCATACATCGTCGACACGGATCGGTGGACAATCGTCGGGTGCGACAACTTTCGACGATTACGTAAGGCGACGTTCGCGGATGTCGTCTTCGCGATTCGCGAAAACTAGAATCGCAAGAGGAGGACCACCGCCGGCGTCTGGGCGACGACGTTCCCTACCAAGGTCCTCTACTCGTTCACTTTTACTTTCGGCGCAAAACCCGAGAGAGCCACCTCTCGCACTCCCGCTACTACTTTCGTCGACGACTTTCGTTCGGGTAAAAGTGAAACACTTTGGGTGAAACCGAAAATCCGACTCGTCGGGGTAGTGCCTCCCAGAGGGTTTCTCCTCTCGGTACCCCGTCAACCAAATAAAAAAGTGCCGTGCATTAATCTCTAAGGTTTACGGTACTTATCCCAACCGGTAAAACGTGAGTTTGACCATTTTCCAAAGTGAGTCCACGTAGTGGCAATCAAGTTTTAGCGTGGGACCTGGTAAAAGTGATGCAATTTTGGCATTTTTCCGACAGGGTAATTCTGGATCGTTCCAAGATTGGTGTGATTTGGGTCCAACTGCCAGATGATAAGAGGGGAAGAAGGAGTGAATAACTAAACAAGAGCAGGAAAACCTAGTTTGGAGACATTTTTCCGGATGACGTAAGATTTTTCTGCCACGATCAACGACGGAGAAAATCGAGCGGAGACCGTTCTCCGCGAAAGGAGGCTGCTGTTCGAATTTTTAAATCGTGTCGAATGGAAAAAAGAGAAGCGACGGTCAGTAGAAGTGGTGGTGGTGGTGTTGGTGGTGGTGGTGGTGTCTTCTTTTAGGCCCGGAGGAACACGAAAACAGTGGAGATAGTGAAAGTTTCGGCGAGCTCGCGCCGTCAGGCTTTTTGGCATTGAGTTTACGATTGGAGGGCCATGGTTGATATCGAGGTCAGTGGTACCACCACCGCCAGGACGAAAGGTTCACGTGCTCGCACGCAATCGGGCCGTCCCGAAAAGTTTAGGCAGCCGCGCGCCTGCTCACTCCGTCGCCTCCTTCCGACCGGTGCTCGTCTCGAGCAACTCTGTTTTTCGAGGCCGATAAAAGAAAAAAAAAGAAAAATAAGAGAGAGAAGATAAGAAATATCGTCGCGTGTGCCGTGAACCCCTAGAAGCTCCATTATGGAGTCCATCGCTGTGTAAAAGAGAGAGAAAGAAGAAAAACAAACAAACAAAAGGTCGCGAGTTCCGCGAGTTTGTTCCTCCGCCCTTGCGAGAAAGTGGGACGAGATACGCGCAGCAGTTGACGGATTTGTGAGAAACATGTGCGGGACATTGCTGCTGGTTGCATCGTTGGACTATATTTGTGTCGAGTGTCCGACGTAGTGACGAATCTGGAAGAGACGGAAGATGGATGGATCTCGCGTAGGACGCGACTTGAAACACCGGCAGTTTATTGAGCGCTAGCGGGGATTCTCCATCTATCTATCTATCTCTCTCTCTCCTTCGCTCGAACGAGTACTGGAGACCAAGTGATTAACGATGTGCGCCAAAATGAGTGTCCTGCAGGGTCGCCACTTAGGTACGGCTCACTTTTATCGCCGTTCTATTACTTCCAAACAATTTTTGTCTTTATTCCTAGATTTTTGTTAAATATCATATTATGTAAGCATTAACGTTAGTATCAACATCAACGTAAACGTTAAAATGCGTGTAGCGTATGAATTGGAGAGGTATAGAGAGTTTCGCATGATTCTTATGCATTAAAATCGGAGGTCGCGTTTGGAAATATATATTAGGGGGAAAAAATTAGATGGGATTTTTCGAGTCGATTTTAAAAGACGATTTCTCATTGAAGCAAGAGGACTTTTGGATACGAAAATGATTCGTCGTTTTAATCGGGTTTAATTGCTGTCAGATAACGATTGATAACGGTGTATGTCTGGTGGCAAACTTAATTACATTTTGCATGAACTTATAAACCTTGGGGAGAGATTTATCTAGATTTTAAATGGATTTTCTGGGATATCACTTTGGTATAATACCATTACATCAAAAATGTGGACAATGTATCCAAATGCGTAAACAAAAACCGTAGAATCATTATTTCTAATATTACATATAATTTTTCAAATTTGTATACATATATATATGCGTTTCTGAACAATTTCTTAGAAACGACTTTCATTTTTTTGAATACACGCGACGACGGAACAATATACAGCATGATGCACGTATATATACGGGGTAATCGGGAAGATGCGAGCGAAGCGTTGCTCAAGCGAGTAGCGCACGAGTGCAACTTTGAGGCTAATGACACCTCGAAGCTGGCGATCATGATCGCATTCGGCAGTAGTTACGGCCTTCGGGTCAATAACATTCGCTTGTCGCGATTTCACAATGGTACCCACTATATATATGAATGCTTCGCTAATTGCAAATCTCAATTGTCGACCGTCGTCGTCGCGCTCTCGGTGCACAGTATTACATATAGCAGCATCAGGTGCGACACCCTGGGGTGCGCCCGTGCACTCGTCTCCCGTCCCGTTGTTCTTATCATCGCGCGATATATATATATATATATATATATATATATACCCGGGAAACATGGATTCATATATAATTATATCTGGATTATATATGTTCCAGATATGGTCATATATAATAGAGATATAACGATATATGACCATATATATATATATATATATACTTGTATATAATCCAGATATGATTATATCTGATTCATTTTTCCCGGGGACATATATATTTATATATAAATATTATATATACACCCGGGAAAAAATGGATTAGATATAATTATATCTGGATCAGATATAATTATATCTGAATCATGTATGATTATATCTGGATCATATATGTTCCAGAT
>JAPYZR010001069.1:0-58706 GCA_030522945.1 Trichopria nigra
AAATATTTATGTTTAAACAATATACATTAAATATTGTAAATAATATATAATAACATTCATTTTGCTGTAAAATCGTTTTAAATTAACCCGTTTTCAATCATGCATTATACTATTAGAAATCTATTTTATTATTTAATTACACATCAGTTTTTAATTGAATTGAGGGCAAAGAAGAAATACATTCTAGGATTTAGGTTTATAATGATTACGTTTTAAAAATTGCAATTTTGTTTGACAGATTAACCTCAAATCGCCAATCCATCAATTATGGCCAAATACTGTCCATTTTCTGTTAAATTTCGAGCTGGTTTCTAATAACAGTTTATGGGCATCAATTATGGCTAATTCTTGGCCAGTGACCATTTCAGATGGCCACAATTTCTACCAGGGTTATATTGTTTCTTATTTATCAACAATTTTAAGTCGATTTGTACGCAGAATATCATAAATATCAAGTTGTAACATATATATACACCTAGAGAAAAATTCAGTAAATTCAACTAAATATTAGGTTACTCGTATTCAAATGACAAATCGTTCAAATCAACGACATATTGAGTAATATCAACTAAATCATAGATATTACAACTAAGTATGAGCCAAGTAACTGCATGGAAGTCATATTAACGAAATATTTAGTTGGTTTCAACTTAACTAAATATTTGGTTGAATTTACTGAATTCTTGTCTCAGTGTAGTATCGATTTCAAAGTGTTAGTTTCACTCGTTTTGATCTTTTTAATTCTTTGAAATGTTTAACACTGCATAGTTCAACACTGGAGTCTGTTGAATCGGTTTATTAATTTTATCTTGGGCGATAAAAAAGAATTTTAGGCCAACAGACTAAGTCTGTATATTTCTGTTAAATAATATAATAAATTATATTATCTCTCAAATTACAGGCCTTCAAGGATCGACCAAAAATCAAACAGTGAATGGCATCTTACTCAGAAATGCATATTCTGACAGTAATGAGAGCATTGAAAGGTCATCGCTCAAATCAAGAAAGAAACGATCAATGTCGAACACTAATATTTTTGCCGTTGAGCCTGATGAAGTGGTGATATGTACGAAACAAGATAGCGGTGTTTTTCCTAGCACTCATAAAAATGTAGTCGTCGGCAACATTGGGCTACAAGATATTGAAGTCGAGACCATATATGGATTAAAGTACCCAGTCGATATTGGTCCCATCGAAAGATTCACTCTAAAACCTGGAGAACGTCACACCAGCCAATTGTTAAGACCGTTTTACACAACAGCTGTGAAAGTAAAGAATTTACGTAAAACACGAGCGTTCTTCTATTCTTACATAGAGGGTCATGAAAAAGGATTTGCGTCGCATGGATCGGAAACTTCAAGCTCGGACATTGACTTTCAGGCACAAGCTATAAAGGGTTTGCGATTATTGGTCCTGGCTGGGTCAAAACAAGTTCCATATATTGGCCCCGTATTAAGCCCAGTCATAGGCGTATTCTGGCCAGAGAAGAAACCAAATGCCTGGGAAGAAGTGAGAGATAAAGTTAAGAGTTTGATGTCTGAAGTAGAATTGAACATAGTAAACGGCATCATCAATGACAAACTTAGTGAATTTCGAAATAGGATTGGAACATTATTGAGAGAAGTGGACAATTTCGATGTTGGCGCTCATTACATGAATATCGCCGAAGATATGATAGGCCTAGATGGAAAATTTGTTTACACCGGAATCACCCCTGTTAATTCCAACTTTAACTTTCACACTCTTCCATTGTTTTCGCGGACCGTCAACCTGAAGTTGAGCTTCTACACGTGGGGTATCACATTTGCAAAACGAATTGGACTTACGAATGATGCCTTGAATAGGCTTATTCTATATCGTCGACAAACGGTCGACGAAGCAGCTAAATATTTGTATAACTTACAATTGGAACAATACCGAATGGTTTATAATTCTTGCAAACCCGAAAATTTGTACAATGACATGATGAAAGTTCGTACTTTTATTACCGTTAATGGGCTAGAATATCTTCCTTATTGGAAAAACATCGTTGACCCACAAAACAATACCATATACCCAGAGTATATCTCGTACTCAAATTTTTTCGGAGCTGGCGGTTTCGATCTTTATAATCAAACGCTTGATAATTATCTAGACGCGCCCCTAACTCCAAAGTTGATTGGTTCGCGACAACAAAAGACTATGAAACGTAACACACTCGTTTCTATCAAAGTTTTTGGGTCAAATCGGTTTGGTGTGCATGGTTTGGTTTTACATTTTGAAAACGGTGACACTCATAACCTAGGCATTTTAAGCGGTCCTTCTGCAGTCCTGGAATTAAACGGTGCAAAAATTACGAAATTACAAGTGGGTGGTAATTATTGCATCGATTATGTCAGGTTTTACTTGTCAGATGGACGGGCGCCATTTGATTTTGGAAAGCATGAGCGCTATCAATTCTCCCAAGTTTTTGAAATGAAAAATCACCATATCGTTTCCATATACGCTTCGGGCGATCCAAAGCGTTATTTTAATCGAATGTTTTACAATATAGCAGTGTCGTACCAATTGGATTCTATCAAAGTTGATGAATTTCTGCTGGATCGGTTGACGTTGTAATGTATGTTGGAAAATTGTCGCAATACACCAGGTCACATCAAGAGGACCGTCCATATATTGTACAGTTGTATTGAAAATGATCGTGAAATAAAAATAATAATTTATTGATTGTAAATATAATGTTATCGTGCAGATTGTATAACAGCAAGAATAAAATGTAATAAATTATTCCATGTAAATAAAATATTATTGTAATATGTAACCTGCATATGAGATCAACGATTGCATAGTTGTTTAATTTATAAATGAATTTCTTTTATAAAATTTAAATCATTTTAAGCTGGCACTGGTACGGTGCAAATGAATTACCGCAAAGAGAGATATTTGCTCGGTTCTGATAATGCAAGGTGCGGTAATGAATGAAACATACATACCCTACGTTTCTTCCTATTTCTATTGTATACGTAGTAAATGATTGTGTCATTTCAGAACTGAAAACGACTTTCTTCAGACTTTCTTTGGTGATATTCTTTTTCAAGTTTAAGAATCAAAACGTCTGATGTCAAGTATTGAAAACAATAAATCAAAAAGCTGACTACGGAAATTAGTTGGGATTTCTGGTCATTCTAATCTGCGTTCACTGTAATACGAATTTTTTGGATTTTACGTACTGTTATAAAATTTAGCAAAGTTTATTATGTGCGAGTTGTATATGCTCGACGTGTCGTTAATAGATCTGAACCAGGCTTTGGCTTTGTATCTTGCTATTTTCATAGGACGGACGATTTGAAGTGATCTAGGATAAAGATATTCTCAATCATTGGAGTTTTATAAACAAATTGCTTCATCTGATATTGTTCCTATAGTATATGTCTAAACATAGGAAATAGGTTAAAGTAAGCACATGTTTTATGAGATGAATGTGATATGTTATCCAGGAATCGAGAAATAAGGACAAAATAGATTTCAAGATCCAAATTCTAGTATATTCAAACTGCGATTAAAAGCATAAATCAAGAAAAACGATGACGACGAAGACTAACATCTGTCCAAAGTTCGGAAATATTCTCATGCAGGTCTTTGACTCGATTTATTTGGATACGTAAAGTAAATA
Organism: Trichopria nigra; assembly: GCA_030522945.1. NCBI lineage: Eukaryota > Metazoa > Arthropoda > Insecta > Hymenoptera > Diapriidae > Trichopria > Trichopria nigra. The sequence continues at coordinate 3,653 of JAPYZR010001069.1, forward strand.
TATTTGCTTTATAATTGATACTTGTTGTACTTGTTGGGTTGATAAGGTCTTTATTTGAACTTTATTTAAACTAATAAAATAAAATTATTTGTCAAAATATTAAAATCATCTATCTAATCTACAAGTTTTGTTACGCGTCTCCCGCAAAACGAATCGAGCTCGAAAACTTCGCTGAAATCGTAACATTGTCAATAAAAAATTTGTTACACCGGCGGTTCCATTTGCGTATTATCCCGATTTTATTGAATAAAATATTATAGTTCTCAGTAATTCAAAATAATATTTACATAAATACAGTAAAACTATGCAAGAATTTAATAGCTGTGCAAGAATCTGTCGTTGGTGTGATAATAGATTTCAAATATCCAAAGAAAAATATTGTTATTTTTTTATTTTTTTTATTTTAATTATACTTTAATATAATATATAGGTCTCGCGAATTAGTCCCATATGGATTAACCAAAGTCGACGTTAAATAAGAAGAGAGAAAAACATAAAAAAAATGTTTAAAAAATAAAGAAAGAACCTCGCCTGTCCAAGTAGCAGTGTCCAAATAAATCTATGCCTATATCTATATCTATATATTCATTTGTGACAACAGGAAATGGTAACACGCTATGTTAAAAATAATTTTTAAACGATATCAAATAGTTTCATGGAATAAATTAAAGAAATTAATATAATAAGTGATGGTTCTGCTAACATTACGCAACAGACATTATGAAATGCAGTTTATGTATTTAAATAAATTCTCTGCCCTTCAAAACAGTATTTTTACTCTTATGACATGTGTTTTTTGTTATTTTTTCTGTGCTTCGGCAATAAGCCATTTCCCTTAAACTTCCATCTAAAACGTTAAGTAAGTTTTAAAAACTGTTGTGAAAAATGTATTGCTTGATTCGAAACTCTACGTAATTGACTAATAAATATCTTCAAACATTTTTTCTGAGACAATAAGTTTATTGTTACTATGGCTTAAACAATTATTTAATCGTGAAATAACAAATTTTTCTCTAATATTTTCTGTCATGGAGGATTTGTACCATTATCCCAGCAATAGTTTGTTATCTAGCTCATTAATCAAAGCAATAAAGGTAGAAATTACAAGAAAAACGAAATTTTACTCTCTGTAAATGCGGAGCCGCCGCAGTTATTGTTTACGATCAAACTTTTAATAAATTTCAAAATCAACTCCGAAGCTCGTTAGACCGTATTTATTATACTTTATTTTAACTTATCAGATGCGCAGGTTCTTAAACGTGACACTCTCTCGTGCCTGTTAACGTTTTTTCGTCGTTTCAGAAAGGCGTTTTTGATTTAGATTTTTAGTTTGATAATGATGAAGAGTATTTGTCAGGCATTAGAAAAGGTTCTAAGACAGTCCTGGAATTAAAAGGCGCAGAAATGACGACCCAATGAGAACATGGTTCTTTAATAAACGTATATTATACGAAAAGCAGATATAAAAGTGGTATAAGTATATGGCATATATACATTACGTAGTATGAAATACGTTTATTAAACGTATAAATATAGTGTGTGAAATTCATAATTATATTTTACGTATGTAAAACGTATATATAGATCGTGGTATTTGCAAGTGCAATAAACGTATTTGTAGAACGTTTATAATTTATACGAGAATAAAAACGGTTAAAAACGTCTTCACATAACGTTTATTAACCGAATATAATGAACGTTGATAATAGCATATACCATATTTATTTTAAAATATTATAAGACCATCATTTCCCTTAAGACGCATATATAGCGAAACGTTTATTAAACGTTTAAATATCATGTACAGAATATTCTATCATATCGTAGCTAGAACTGTCCTGGGTCTACCTATATAGATAATCCAATCAGGAGCTAGTTAGCATTCAGCTAGGAGCTAAACCGACCTATCTAGGAAGAATAGATGGTATTTGCTACGCTGTCATGAATTCTGAGTTTCTATTTCATATATTATCCCCTGATAAGTATACATCTTACCTTTGTTGGTTGGATTAGGCATTATATCTTACCTTTATTGGATATATTAGATCCGCCATTTTCAATTGTTGAAAAATAACACCGGATTCGTAATCAGCGACCTTAAAAATTCCCGAGTAGCGAGTTTCAATAAGTGAATCCGATGGATTTTTACAAAACTCGTCCGACATATTCGATTCGCCATTTTGAATTTTTAAAATCTGATTACAGATTCGTAATCAGCTGCCAAAAATCTTAAAGGAACCATTTTTTTGAATTTTTCGAACTTTATTATTCGAATATAAATGTAAAAGTGTTATATTTTTTTATTGAACATGGTCAACTTTGACCCCCTATATTTCCTAAATGGTTCACCTTAAAATTTTGCAGGGATTATGGGGTCATCATATTATGGCATAAATAATGCACGGGGCTTGCCGAGGCTCCTTCCACCTGGGATTATATATAATAATGTTTATTCATAAACGTTCTTTATACGAATTTTTAATCAATCCTTTTTTTCATTTGAACAACTGTTCAACCTGTAAATACCTTTTATAAACAGTTTTTAAACCACCAAATGTACACAATCCGTACATTAAATTCGTTCATAAAACGAATTTATACTTCCAATATAAACATGTTTTATGGGAGTATATTATATACGTATGTCGAAGTGGTAACATATACGTTTTGTATATACTAATTTAATACGTATATAATTAACGTTTGTCTTACGTTTAAAAAATGGTATTGGAAACGAGAATTATCCGAACTTATAAAACTACATTCTATATCTCATTTTTATACCATACGTTTAGACCCGGATTAAATGTTTATTATATCATCGAGTCCTTATTGGGGAAAGTAAAAGCATGGGTATAAATAATAATAATAACTTCGGCTCCGGTGTTGAATATCTCACTTTTTAATTGTCAGATCGTCGGGGGCTTTTTGATTTCAAAATGGACGAGAGAACTTAACACTTCAAAGTTTTTGAATGAAAGAACAAAATGTGCATCTATAATCATCGCGGAAAAATTCTTGATCGATTCAAAAATTTACTGACCTTCAAGTAAGCATACATGATTTGGTCTATTGTATGGGGGCTTGCGTCATTTTGAACCAGACGAAACATCGCTTATCACTAATATCATCGTAAAAACAATCGAATCTATATTAATGGTCCAAAGTACTAAAATTGGACGAATTATGGACGTCCATTGTTAATTGGATGGGCATTTGTTATCCTAAATTTATTATTCATCTCATAGTGCACTATATTCTCGTGTCCATCTATTTATGTAAGCTATAATAATTACAGTCATCACTACTATCCTGACCTGATTTTTAAAAGGTTAAAAGACAGGGACCTTGAAGAAAGTCTGAGAGAATAATCAACATCTGATGCAATGGGCTCTTGTAATTTATGATCAAAAGTAACAAAGCGCAAGCAAATAAATTAAAATTAAATATGATTGATACGTCGGAGAAAGAAAAAGTGCATTCCGCAATGTTTTCTATAAAGGTTCATAATGATTAAAACAATAAATGGAAAATACATAAAAAACTAAATTATTCATTTAATTTCTATTGAGAAAGCAATCAAAAATATGAATGTCATGATTGTCATGATGATATTCAAGAATATCAATAAACTATAACTATACCTTGGCATTAATTAAAAAGGCCAAATCAATCCAAACGCATTGATTATATCGAGATTAGTTGTCCTTCAAATTACTTGCTTTCTAAATTCCCGCTTCAGGTCGAAAAATATTTTAACGTCAAAAAACACCGTAGGTATAGAATCTGCAAAATGACTACATTTTATTGATCGTGAAATCTGACTATTTAAGTAAATGTCAAATACTTGAATTTTAGCACGGGTTTTTTTTTTTGGACCTCACTGCCTTTCATTGTTAATTAATAAACAAAAAATATCCCGTCTTCTTAAACTATTCTTACACTCTTCTTATTTGACCTCGTTTGTTATCAAGTTTGCAATTAATCAGTTTCTCTTTTCACTTAATTGATTCATTACAAATTATCATAAATGATCGATCAATTTGTCTATTCATCTGACTAATTAATCATGGTTCATCGTAATCAAATGACGTCAAATCCACTTATTTGATATTCATTCAATCATCTATATAGGCACGTGTGATCTACATTGATTTCTTAATAATCAATTAGCTACTTTCTTCAACCGGTTATCCACTTTAGTTATCATGAAAGTAGTGACCAATTTGCAGGTTTGACACTGGTTCAATTGATTGCCGATATTGTGGAAACTCGTTATATATACAAACGAGTATAATGAACTATAATTGATCTGCGGTAAATTAAAGTTCGCACGAGACTCAAAATTCGAATGATCCTAATTGGCCAATGTACATCCATCAGATACTGACAGCCTGACTGATGCTATGTAGTTAATCTGTATCGAAGTTTTACTACCCCTTAAATAGCAAAGTCTGCTTGGTTCTAGGTCTCATAAACAAGTATTTAAATAATGCTTCAACTTTTGTATTCAAAATGTTAGCTCGTTTCTAAAACATCTTTGGCGTCGCATCGGGATGGCTTTCACAAATGATGGCACACGGAAAAATGTATTATTAGGACAATCATGCGCTACACTACAATCAATCAATCGGATCATTGTTGACTTATTACTTTATACGGAGTTTCCGAGAAGCGTTCAGAGTCATGTATTTGACATTGCTAACTATTGTTGAAAGTGCGGAACAATAGCTCGTCGACTCTACTATTTCAAAGCCATTTGCCTGGTTAAAGTAGTTCGAAATGTGGCAATTTTCGGTACCACACGTATGATTTCGAAGCCGAAGGTGGAGCCCCTCCTCGAACGATTTTTTCCGGCTGAGATTTCGCCACGCATGCACTAACGACACGAGGACGATCAGTGCGAATCGGTCCGGCGGTGTTCGGCCTCCACATATATATACGATTATGTCGCAATGGACTTTCGCGGCCGGCTTGCAACGAGCAGTGCAAACGAGCGAGTGAGATTTCGACATTTCAGGATGCCAGTAAGCCGATGCTCTTAGCACTGCGAGTCGCCGCTACTTGGCACGTGAATTTTTTTACTTCTCAATTTTACGCAGCGAAGGAGAAAGTTAGCCGTGCCCGAGCGATCCACAAAGAGCACCAGGCTTCGATCGATTACATATATCCAAAATCTTTCGTCCTTTATTCATGATTCGGCAACACTGACCGGCAACGTGGTAGAACGAGTTGATACAGGAAATGTTCGCATCACCACAAGGACAAAACAATAGACAAATTGGTCCAAACGATGTCATAAAAAGTTCGTTGACATTGAATATATACTTATGGTGATTATAATGATACTATATACATTTTTGATATTTACATAGAACTTTTCACTGATTTGTAATGTAGATTTTGTCAATCCAATTGGATGTCCAAATATGTACGAATAACGGAGGACGTCCAGATTCACGCGTACATTGAACATCCAGTTGTATGACCATTGTACGTCCATTATTAGGAGCACTTGTGCTATTTAGGAAGAGGTTGCTGACTAAATAATGATCGTTGCAGGTATTTTCTATAACGGCAATGATATGCTTTATTCAAATATCAATTCTAACCATTTTTCCATTCAGCTGCTGATGTCCAAGATGTTTCCTTCGATAGTCAATGATCAATAATCGTTATCGATCAATATCGGTGTCTCAGCATCAATTGATGTGATATAACACACAAGATGAATCAAAATCTTATCAACTGAAAATGTTTAATAATTATATGCCAGTTTGAATAATTAGAGTAAATGAAACAATTTCGCTGTTGCCCAATTTGGAAGTTCTTGAAGGATGCAAAGTCAATGCACAGTTTGTCTTATAGGTGTGGGGGCACTCAGTGAACTGTTTCAATGAATAAACGATCAGCTGATCCATTCACCTAGGCCATCGCTCGTCAACTTTACGGAATAGATCATAATTATATTTGCGAATGTTTATATATCTGATAACTTTGGATCAAATTTGATAACTTGATAATAAGCCTCTAATAAATTCTTTAAAATTTATGAGTGTACGATAAAACTGATGAGGGGGAGAGGAGAAAAGCTAGAACAAGAAGATTATATTAATTTCAATCACTTCTGTTTCTGATATTTGTGTACAATTAACGACTAAGTAATTTGATAATTGTACCCATTAAATTACGCTAAAAATTAAATGCCTGTTTTACGATATTTGGAATATAATAATGATTTTTAAAAATGTTGTTATCTCAGCTTCATAATTGCCTAAACGTGTATATTACGCTGCTATATATGCACATATGTCTTATCAGCCACTAATGACTTTTAAATGACAATCAAATACGTATACGCCTAATTTCATTAGAATTGAAAAAAAAAGTAATATTGAAAATAACAACGCACCATCGTAATAATCTAGTAAACAAAGTAGTATTAAGATTTCAGAAAGAGAATTGAAAACAATAGGGAAGCATTTAATATTATTTATTTATTTTTGAAGTTTTCATTTGCTTCTACATTATTCTCAATTCCTTTTCCGTTCAATGGGATATTAACTAACAACGTGCCTAATATTGAAAAACGTATTATCAATATAGCTTAAGACAATACTTCCGTTATTACAGCATCACTTTTTTGTTAAATATGTGAAGTAAAATGATAAACATAATATGCAAGGATTATATATTTTAATGGCTGTCATCATAAAAATAAAAAAGAACAAATTCACACATAAATAACATTTATGGTACACTTAGGTCACACTTTAATTAAAGCATAAAGAATACGAAATCACGTAACATATATGATGTTTCTGAAAAATATAAATGTGTTAGCCATTGACATTTTGGTTTTTACGAATGGACACAGTTGACTTTGATAGTAGTCAATTAAATTCATTCACACGTATAATAACCATTAATATATACGTATATTAAGTATAGTAATTATGACCTACTATATAATCTATTTCGTAACATCCGTTTTTTTTTTTTTTTTAGAGTATTAGCTTAGTCCATAATGATTAATATCCGTTATTATCAATGAAGAAAATCTTATTACAATATAAGAATATTGCTATCATTTTTGCTCCATATTGGTCAGCACAAATTTTGTACAATTGTGATTCATTGTCAATGTTCGATAGACAGTGTATAATGCTCGTGTTTATAGAAGATGTCTCGGAGTTAAAAATTTATTTTGCCTAGGATGTTGAAACACATCACGGACTCATCGATAATGGCATCACGAACTTAGAAGAAAATAACGGGTTTTTGTTATACTTCCGCGGAAATTAATATCAATTAATAAAAAAGATGATGTCATCTATTGCTATCACTAATTTTTTTATTAAACAAATTGAAAATGTCATTTTCGAGAATTAACAAAATTTTAAATACAATAAAATTATAATGAAATATTTTTAAAAACAATTTAAAAAGTTTACATAAAGGATTTTCAAAATTAACCCTACTGAAAATTACTTTCAACGATATATATTTCAGTGATAAAATTTACATACAAGTGCATTCAATTTAATTATTCTTGTAATTATAAGTATATTAAGTATATTCAAACATATACGGTTCTGTATTCTTTAAGAGAATTAAGAAATATGTATGTGATATTCTGTTTCCAAGATCCTTTGCAAATCCAGAAATTATCTTCTCCATATTCCGATTATTATTATATAAACGTGTTATTACACGTATATATTTATAAGATATTTAAAAATGGAAATTCGGATATTCAACAAATCTACGAAAAATGTGGGAAAAATTACATTCTATTGCCAATTTCCTGTCTATTTCTAGGAATACCACGTATATTTGCAGAATATTAGGGTCGAAAATCGAAAACACGACAATTCTGACGATATTCTGGGAATACACGCTGAATATTACGTGTATCGTCAGAATATTGTTAAAATATTACGTATTTCAACGGGAGTGTATATATAGGTATGAATATGGGATATACGCAGAATATCATTTGCTATCTGATCTAGAGAATATTTGAATGCATCTTTTTGTGGGGGCGTTTCGATCTACGCTGCTGTTACTACACGTTGAATATCAAACTCTATATTTTTTGTTGATGTAAGCCCCTCGTTGGGGTCAATAACAAGTTAGGTTTAACTGCAAGTAGTTCTTTAAAATTTAGAAGTAAAATGATTTCAATGATTTATCAACCAAGAAGTTAGGTAAAATTTAGTTTAAAATTTCGAGATAATTGACCCTGTGATCGTAATGCTGATTTTTTTGCAATTGTATTAAAAAATTGTAATGAATTTACATTTTATTTAAATTTGAAGGTTTATGGATATGACACATGGATATATCTGTACTATAACGAGTTTATATCTGTTTTTAGAAACAAAACATTTTTTGTTTATGTTACCACATCTGTCTGAAAAAGCTTGCGTAATTAAAGAGTGGTGTTGCGCCTCTTGCGATAAGATTGTAATTTAAATTCTACGTACATTAAAACAGATTTCATTGAAATCTCTATTAAGTTACTATAATCAGACTAAGTCGTTCTAATACAAAGTATTACCAAGAATCTTTATACTCCTATTAGATTCCGAAGCATTTTTCTACATAACAATTGTTTGTGTCAATACCCTGGTAAAAATAAACGACAAAACTTGTTAGGAAACTTGTAGGTTTTTCTGTATTGTTTTCGTCCATTTTTCATCGAAATATGGACAAAAACAACACAGCAAATCCATTTTTCTATTATGCATTTAAATGCATAAATCAAATCGAAAACTACATTTTACATCCGAGATAAACTGGCATTTTATTGATTCCAGCTGCATTTCAATCTTGATTACATTTTTCTTATTTATTAACGTAAATATACATGTCAATTTATTATTATTGACTTTAAATTGCTTAAGTCAAAGTTTACATTGATTTTGCGCTGAAATTATGTAAATTTTACAAAGATTCAGTATCGTTTCAAATTTAAACTGAAATAATGGAATAAAAATAAAAACGTCACAATGTATACGCAATGAAGAAACGAATTATTTGTTGTTTTTAATTTTACTCAATTTCGTCCAACAGTTTTGAAACTTTTAACGTACAGCTGTCTTGGAATCGACAGATTATAGCGCAAAAATTGATACTCTATTAAATTAAAAACAGAAACATCGCTACAAAAATTTGATTATACAGACTGATTTTAACCAAGCGTCACGTGAAAGAGTTCTGCTTGGTCAACATCAGTTTCTCAACATTTAACATCGGAGCGTACCATCAACTTTTTGAACAGAATTTTCATTTAAAAAATAAGTAGCGAATCAAGTCTTATATAATCTTATTCACTAGTTCTGGAATAAATTGTAGATGCAACAACTATCATTAATAAAACAAATATATGCAATAACTATATTCTACTCGGAAGAATTAAACAAAAAGCTATATCATACATATAATTAACAGTAGTAAAAATTCAACGTCTATAAAACGAAGAACGAAATACAGTCAAAACAACCATAATTACGGGTTATTTGTACATATTGGTTTATATAATATCGGTACGAACGTACCTATTCTATTCTATCTTTATGAAGGCATAGATTTCCGCAAAGTCATATCGGTGGATTTTTAAGATATGTTATACGACAAACTATAATGTTGGCTGTCCTTTAGAAAAGAAATTTCACACTAAAAATATTCGCAATTTCAACTGCATTTTTCCTTCGCGTATAGTCTTCAAAATTATTTTAGGCTTAATATATTCTCCTAATCGATCATCGATGCTAAAATATTCGTTAAATATTCTGTTTACATGATGTACTATGTATTACACGAATATTATTAAGTTGTTTAAAAAACGTGCAATTTACGCACCGTCAGTACATGTTTATACGGTTTTATTATCACGGCACTGAGATTTACCGGTAACATTAGAACACTATAAAATGAGGGTTTTCGACAAAAGAGCACATCAAAACTCTTTTTCGAACCAGTACAGAGTTCTGTAAGCCGCTTTCAAATTGTCGATTTACGAATCCTATTGTTGAGGTATATTCAAATGAGGTGACTCGAATCGATCGTAGTTCCAAGTCTCATTTTGCCGAAAGGCAACAGCATCCAGGAGTAAACGAGCCATGCAAAGAGGACTAGGAAACCTATCCTGAAAATAATGTCACCCACGTAGAGCCAAGCAAACACTCGTCGTGTTCTTGGAAGAGTTGACGGATCTTCCTTCAGTACGAATTGCCTGATGCTGAGGATGTAATTTAATAAATATTCGTCCCAGCTGATGACACCTATGTCCATGAAAAATTCTTCCTTGTCCGATGGAGTTAAGCAATTTCGCAATTCTTTCAGCCGTTCGTTTCTGCAAAATAAAGAAAAACAAGTGAATATTCTGAAAAGATGTCGAAATGTAGGAATGAATGCTTAAGTAATTAATTAATCATGCCAAAGGAAACACTGAAAACGGTTGTTTTGAATAAGTAAACTCTATTTCAAGTCTGAACGTTAAGTAAAGGAAGAATTTTTTAATAATTTTACAGACGTCTGACAACTTTTGTCTTCTTTGTCACTTTCAAACAATGTTTGATAATTTTTACATATTATTATTACAATGTTAATCAATTTTTATCAATTCATTTGTCAGTTTTTTCTTCAAAATTTCGACGATAGCGTTCAATGATTGAAAGTTTTGGTTATATAAATTTTTTAAATTCTGATTAATCTTTGTACTTTAGTACCATCTTGTTTAATGAACTTAATTTCATAATTGTGATACTTGGAATTATTTTTTTCTTTCTTCATATTAATGCTATGATTCATTAATTTTCATATCATTCAAAACTTTTTATAATCTTGATTTTGTACATTTTCATCAGCCATCGTATAAAGAGGCTTCATTCATATAAGTCGTTCATCATCTACTTTCGTATATGTTTGATCATTATTTCACTCAACTTTTTTAACTTTTTTGTCAATTTTGTTCACTTTATTATTTTTTTATTCTTTTTCATTAAATTTTTAAATTCAAATATTCCTGTTATTTTTTGAAAATGTATTCTTTGATTTTAACAATAAACGATTAAATTGGCTTTTCAATTGACTACAAGGGAAATCATAAAATACACCAGAAAATAGTGTCCTTTCACTTCCTCACATTAACACTTATAATAACTGTTTTCAGTCACGATTATGTTGTTGACGCCAATTCCTTCCGAGGATGTAATAACACGCGATGACCGCAAATATGAATAAAAAAGAATAAAAGTCGCAAAGAAATGGTGATTGTTGAAAGGAAACTGACATTTGACAATTTTAAAGTCACATATACTAATCATCATATCAGTAGCTGCACATTAGACGTATCTATTTCGGAAGTACACACAGTACAATATTATGTCATAATAACATTTAAATCATAACAAGTCTCCAATCAACAGCAAAATGATCGAGAATAATGAATCACTTTAATAGGAAAAAATTAGTTCTTGTTATTTTTAATTAATTACATTTAATTAAAACATATTTCAGCTAATTCTTAGATAATTCAGATATTTACCATGTCAAAGGTATATTCAAAGTTAAATGCATAGTGGAAGAAAAAATTGACAATTTTCTACTGTAGGGTTCTTGATTTTCAATTTCCTTTGATTGTAACTGATATGAATATTGATATGTAATAAGTTTAAAATTAATCAAAGATGGAAAATGTTCATTCATAGATATATAGGAACCTAATTTCCTAGAATTTACGTCAGCGAATAAACTTACCGGAAGTTCCACTCTTTCGTGGTGTAATAGTAAACTAAATTAATTCCGTTTGTCACCCTTTCCTGTACTTTAACGAGGAATGGTTTGTTGCCTGTTAAAATCATCAAAGCGTCTATAAAGTAGGCAGGGATTGTATGTAAGAAAAACACAGAAATCCAGTGAATTATTTTTGATGATGTTATATCACCGCCAGGATACCACAATGGACCTACAAGAAAAAAGAACTATTATTAGTAACAAATTCTTTATTATAAACAAAATTATCAAGATTATTGTTTAAAAAATCACTGGCATATATTTTTTTTCATGCTTATTGAATGACTACAAACTAATAAAGTCATTTAAATAAGTACATGTCCAAGTTAATAAAATCAAGTTCAAACGATTTACTCTTATTTTTCTTCATTTGTATATATCTATTTTATTCGTGCAAAAATGTAAACAAAATTTCTCGTGCATCGTATGCAGATCGCAATTTCTCAATCTTATATGTAACGCTATTTTCTCAGCTTTGTATTTCAGAAATCTACAAATGTCAGTAAAATTGATAAAATTTTTTTGAGAATCACGGAAACAAGTAAACAACAGCCTGAAAAACTGTTTCCGAGATTTCCTTATAAATTATCAATGTTCTACACGGAAATATAGTCCAAACTTAGGAATTAAAAACTGGAGCTTTGATGAAGCTGACATATCAAAAGTTGTTACTATTATTCATTTTGAATTGCGAGCCTATATGAAGGTCTATAGACATTACTATCTAAACGTTATCAAATTATTGTATATTAAAAGATGGCTAATAAAAAAGTTAGTATTATAGAATAATTAAAGAGCAAATCACAAACCTGGGAAAGGATTGGCAAGCGCGTGTTTCTTTCCTGTTTCCAAAGCGTACCTCCATGAAAGTGGATTTTCATTGCTTTCAGTGATGTTCATAAAAAGAGGGCTTTTTGGCTTTTCAAGACCAACTTTCCAACTTAAACCAATTGTGGCATTAACCGCCATATCGCAAGGGATGACATCTACCAAGAAGTCAGGGTCACAAAGCATACTACGAATCACTCCTTTACCGGCGCCAATCATCAATCCTGTTGGACCATTCGTATTATCTACCCATCCTCTGACTGGCTCTTTGTAGGAACCGATTACTGCACATAAAAGAAATGAAATTATAATAAATTAATTAGTTTATAAATGCTTCTTGAATACGACATTTTTATAAAATGTTAATGAAGGAGTGTTAATTATTATTTGCACCCAGCTATAACAGTGTTAAATACTTCATTAAAGTAACATCGTCGAGATACATGGGAAATACATGTATTATTATTTGGTATATATAAAAAGTTGAACTATCTAATGTTTCGGAGTACTTTGACTACTTGCTCAATATTAAAGACCATTTAAAATATATTTGAATTTGAACTTTTGGTTTGATGCAATTCAATGTAATTTTTGTCAACCTAATATATTTCGAATTACGTTATACGTCAGTCTTAAAAAAAGAAACAGCGAAAGTTGATATTCTTCTTGTTCTATTGAGTATTTTGACTAAATTTTCAGTATATAGGCTGATATTTGAGATACATCAGTATAAATGTTGAGAGGAATCATTTTCTTTCAAAATAACGTCACTAATTAATGGATGCATTCCAAAATTTATTGAATTCTATAAATGTATATTCAGGACTGGCATTAAAAAAATACTTCTTTATCTTCGGAAGTTACCCAGCAACTTAACACTCATACATAAACATAGCCACATAAACGCAAATTAAAGAAGAATTTTATTTTACAGAAGAAGGGAGGTCAATACTTTTTTCATATGACGCTATAAGTATCCAAGATAAATGAAACAGAAATCTTTGTTACCGATAGAAGGACGAGCTACGCCTGCGGGTAGGCCACATCTCTGCACGATATCCTCGCTCAAAGCCTTTGTGAAGGAATAGGTGTTTGGCAAATCTCCTATCAGTTGTGGCCTCATCTCTTCCAAATCTTTACTGTCGACTGTATCGGCAAGTTTCATAACTTCCTCTGGTGATATTGTTACTGGATAAGACTTCTCTTCTATTATTGGTTCCTGGCAATGGCAATACGCTGTCGAAACGTGGATGAAAGACTCCAATTTTTTAAACTGAAACAAATTTCATTTTCCTGATTATCCTTCGTCACCATGATGAACATTTTCATTTTCATTACAAAAGTTTTCTTTATTTATTGGTAAAAATGAATTTAGCATTGATTATTCTCTAATTTCTTTTTCTGTAAAATGTCGTTATAAGGGATATTAGAATTTTGACAATATCATTGCCAAAAAAATTTTTCAGTCAACTTATAAGACCCGTAAATATTTTTTTTAAATTATATGCTGAATATATATGATGCAGACATGAAAATTTTATAGGATTCTAAAATATTTTTTTTTTTTTTTTATATTATAGTAATTTTCCAATGTGAACATGTAGCAATAAATACCGGGTAAAACGGGAAATCCCTCGGTGGATAAATGATATTTGATATTGCAACTAATAGAGGGAGCCATAAGTCCGGTTACGACCGAAGCTTGCAATGTACTCTGATGCATTTACACATGTAGTACAAAGAATTATTAAAACATCAGATTAACAAATATTTTTACCGGGATCTAGACAATCAATTTATAATTGTGTAAACTGTTTTAAAAATTAATAAAAATTTTACTAATTACTTTAAACTTCTACTAAATCAATTCAACCAGATAGAACTATGAATTAAATTTAATTCTTGATGAATTTTATTTGAAAAATAAATGCTAAAAAGTTACGTAAACTTTAAGCTAATTTGAATGCAATTCTTAAAGATTTCTAATTTTACATCGATTGTATCGTTACAATATTTTTTAAGAATAATTTGGTGCATTTATATTTATAAAATATATTGATGATATATATATATATATATATAATTGTAAAATAAATAAAATGTTTAAAATGCGGTAATTACGCAATATATAATTAAAGCAATTATTCTTATTACCAAAAATATATTGAAAAAAAATTTGTTTATTTTTATGTCTTTCGATCTTAATCGGCATCCTTAATTAGTACCATTCCATACTTGTATCGAAAAATGCAGTTATTAACTTACTTCTTTAACAAATTTCACAGTGTTGTGGGTGCTTTTCGTATTTAAGTTGATAGCCATCTTTAAGGTCAAATCAAATCGTACGTTTGCGGCCATATTAATAACTACCGAAACATTATTTTTTAATAATTCAGCATCCGCTGGCGCAATACCAAGTCCTTCAGCAGTCGTGTCACCAGGCAGCACCACTAATTTCTTCAGTCGTTCCCGGTAGTTTTCGC
The DNA here is from genome assembly GCA_030522945.1 of Trichopria nigra. Lineage (NCBI taxonomy): Eukaryota > Metazoa > Arthropoda > Insecta > Hymenoptera > Diapriidae > Trichopria > Trichopria nigra. The sequence goes on from JAPYZR010001069.1 coordinate 18,766, forward strand.
GAAGTTTTCGAAATGGCTCTTCCTGAAAACGTAAATCATCCGTAAGTTATTATAATTTGTTGATCATTATCTCTAATGTTCAGAAGATTATTATTTACAAAAATTGATTTATATCAGATTTCTTTCTACAAATTTGCCAACACTTTCATTTTCCACTTCATTCATATTTTTAACTGACAATGTTTTTAATAATTACATTTAATCGGGGATAGAAAATTTAACTAAATTTTAATCACTTATGATAAGTAATAACATTTTTAATTACTCCTATAATTATCACTTCCGTTGATAAATTCTGTCAGATTATTAAAAATAAACCTCGTATAGAATATAAAACATGACTTCTTACTTATTATTATACGTAAATATTAAAAGTTAGGTACATTTTTTACATTAATCAATTAATAAAAAAGAGTTGCTGAGAATATAACGAAGTTACAAATAACTTCGAATTTTTAATAAATAACTTTGTATTTTTGAAGTTGAATATTAGAATTCATGGGGGGTTGATAAAAAAAAGAATCAATAAAGAGTTCGAAAATATATCAACAAATAAATAAGAAAAGTTAAATAGCAATGAATATTGAAAACTTTATAAATTAAAACTGCGTCGAAAGTTTTGACAGGAAACTAAACAAAATCTTGTCTAAAAAGACAGCCAAGAAATTAACCTAATCTAAGTAATAAAATATTATAAAATCGTCACCGCAGACATCGGATGTAAACTCAGGAAAATTTTTTTATATAATACTGTTAATCGTTTTGTGATAATTATTACATTACTTGTAATTTTATAATTGCTTACGAAATTAGTTATAAAATTAAAGTTTTTTTTTTTTAAATTAGTTTATCTCCCAATAAACTGAGAACATTTTTTCTATAATTTTTCATAATTTCGTTAATTTCGATGATTCTTATAAAATTTCGAAATTATATTCCTATAAAAAGGAAGGATTTCTTTAACCACTTTTGAAATTTTGGTCGGTTCTGTGACTTTTTATCAAAATTTTATCGGTTTTCGGAATTAGACATGATATTTTCGATAATCATTGAATAATTTTCATGGTAGTGTTTCGTGATGATTTTTATTTTACTTACTATTTACCTGTTTTAAGGCATTTAACATGCTGGGGTTTATTCAAAGAGCAAGTAAGGAATTCAAAGACCCTGAGGCAATTGCACACCTTATATATATATACGCTCGTTAGCAATCCCACATTTAATATTTGCAACTCCTACATCAATGTGTATTCAATTAGATATTAATACCCCTCAGAATCCTAACTTTAAAATCAAGTCATCCAATGTCGCGTTTAGATCATGATTACAATGTTATTGTATTTTGTATTATAAGCATTGTATTATCTCTTCATCCCTAGACTAAAACACGCGTATAGGGATTAATTTTAGCAAAAATATTCGAGACTGTAATAGTTACGGATTATTTAAAAAATTGTCAGCGGCGATTATCTATTTAAATACAATACATGACATAATGAATACCAATTTTTTCTATTTCTTAACATAGTATCGATTTTAATTGTATTATTTTCAATTTTACTACTTTTTTCTTAGAATTATAAAATATCATTAATTGATCATTTCTTATCAAATTTCATCTGATTGTATATAACTATAAAATATGAAATTTTTTACATCGATCCCATATTTTAACAATTTTTATGTGCTTAAAAAAATGTTCTTCGAATAACTGCTAAATTCCGAAATTCCTTTGAATTTTATCGCATGAAAAAGGAAGAAATCAGCATATATAGTTAATGATATAAAATACAAGCGTGACTGATTCTAAATCTTGGCCAAAAAATCCCTTCGTCCGTTCATATAACCGTCAAGAGGCCATTTGCTTCCATGGCAAATCCACATTTTTGCATACCACGTGCTTTTATACTTCTGCCTATATGACGTAAGAAATATCAAGGAATTCAGATAATGATCGAATGGGCGAAGTCGTATACCGGAGGATAAAATATAGCCAATTCTCATTTTATTATATTAAGTTAGTTATTTTAAATGAGATTATTTAATTGACTATTGCCCTTCATTTCTTTTCATTACATTGCATTCATATTGCGAGAACGAACATTTCCTAAAATTAAATGAATTCGTTTAACGAAGATATTATTGACAAAGATGAAAAAGTCTGCAAACGCTGCCAGATATTACCACCAGAAAGAGAATATCGAAATTTTATGACATTTGAGAAAAATACATATGAATATTAAAAATTCTTCAAATAATTAATAATTGATAGTTATAAAATGATATCCACGTATAAGATTCCAGCAGATATATTGTCAACTCGAAAATCATTTTTCTCTTTTAAATTTGCTGATTAGACAAGTTTTTTTTTTACCGGTCATGGATTATTTTTCATTTGTTATGTACCTGATTTTGGTGTTTCTACTATAATTTTAATGAACGACTTGTATCGAATATTTTTGGCAATATGTCAACTATAGTTTAATTTTCAAATGATTATAGAAATTTTAGTGTTACATATGGGGTTTTGGTCAGAGCCCTTATTATAATTAGGGCTCTAACCAGAGCCCCACATGTAACGCTAAAATTTCTACAAGGGTATTCATTGATTTTTTTTCATTTTCTCGAATCTTTAGTCATGGATATTATAAAAGTTAGCAACCGCAATAATTTTGAGAAATTTTCACGCCAAAAAACGTAAAATATCATTTTATCTTCTAATAAATAAAACATTACTGTTCGATTACGTCTGAAATGCACGCAACATATTCCTTCGTATTCCTCGTTAAAAAGTTATTATATCACCGCCTAATAAGTAGAGCACATTCTTGTACGAGTAATCTCTGGCCGTGCTTCCACAAATAAAAAGTAAACGTCGCCGATATACGTAGGTCTGTATATACGCTTTATAATCGCATGCGGAGCGAAAAAAGGAGAAAGTTCACCTTCACGCAATTTAGGTCTCGATGAATCACAAATTACGAATCATTTTCCGGCTGGCGAACTTTTTACACCTTTTATGAAATTGATTTTCTTTTCAGAAATATGCCGCAGTTTCGAAATATATTGAATCATTAGCATTATTTACGTCCATCCACGCCCTTTATAGGCCTTGCCGAACTGCGCCAATTATATTACCTCAGCATTCGGGCACAGGGCGCAAAAAGGGCGTAAAAAAAAAATTCGAACTATTTAAACGGACATTATTAATTTGTTATTTTATTATAAGAAAGTGTCCGTCAGATGGAAGGAATTTAAATATGGCGGCTGTATACAGAGCATTGCAGAACGTGGTTGCGGAAAAACAAACAGTTAATTCGCGTATATTCGACGTCCGGCGCACATGGCACAGGTTGCATTCGCGATGGATTGAAACGAGTTGCACTTTGTTGGTATGCGAGCGTTTTGCTATTTTTTCAAACCACTTTTCACCCAAGTGTGTATGCGTGTGTGTGTGCGTAACGCCGACGAAAATGGGGCGAAGCTTATTGCGTCGATTATAATGTACGTACGTGCATGCACGTGTGTGAGAACTTAAAGAGGAGAGAGGTAAAAGTAAAGGAAAAAAAAAGAAAATCGAATTAACGTGTCCGAGGTGGAGTTCACGACTGAAACGTGGTAAAACGAAAAGTGTTCAAAGGCGTTCTGTTTGTGATACCGAGATTAGCTGTATATAGTCCTGGATCGGAATTTATCGATCCGATGAGTCCAATAAAATAAGTCGTAATGTCACCTGCCCGAATATAGATGCCACTTTATACCATCCGCAATTTTTTCGGATATGTATAGACATGTAGGATTCGCGAAGAAAATGGTTCCTTTTCGATTCTGAAATTTCTACATCAGTTCTCTGTAAATTATTGTTGTTCGAACATAAAAAAAAATTACTAGACTTGTTAGAGTATGTACATGTGATACATATATGATATGATATGAGGTTTTGAGGTAATGATTTATGAATGGATCGCTAACGCTACCGGAAGTAGTCGACCATGACAATACTATCGTGTATAGCGGCGAACAACATCGGCATAAGATCATCTAAAAACTCGTTTTATCAATTAACTATTCTATAGTCGAAGAAATATGTTGAATGCCAATGATTTATTGCATATACTGCACCACTTGGATTCTATAAATAATTATTGCCGTTTCGTGAAGGAACATGTCACAGTCTGAAGGTTCAAAAATAAGGGTCGACTTCAGATGCATATATATATTAATATAGTAACGTAGTAAAACTAGAAGTTTCATTTTTTTAACGACAAAACTATAAAGTCTGAAAAAATGGATCCCCAGGAGAAATTGATGCGTATAAGGATGACATGAATATCCCACGTGACAATCCATGGAGAATCCACGTGGGAATTTGTGGTGAGAACTTCCGAGAAGAATTTGGACAAAAAATACGAAACTTCATATTTCTCATATAATTATTTTTTAACAATATAATAAATTTCACATTTCTTATTTGTAGACTCCATCGATTTTAATGGGGGGTTTATGTGAATTTTAATAGTTACTGATGAAAATGTTTTGTTTATTATTTATTTATTTATTGTAGGTCGCGTGGATAAATGTATTATTAATTATACGTCGAGTTTATAAGATCTTCTTTCTTCAGAATATCTTTTGCACCTGATAAGAAGGTGTTTCACAGCTAGTTGGATGTGACATGCGTGACACATTGGTATAGGTGATTTACGGAGTAAATATTCGTGTGTTAATTTTGTGTCCTATTCGGAGACAGGTTATGCATACTTGTTCTGAATGCGAGAGGTTACTATCTTTTGTTTTGATATAAATGCTATCTCTTATATCGTGTAAGACTTCCTGGTGTAGTATCCATGTATCATTCTAGTCTTTCTATTATGAACTTTTTCAAAATTTGTTGTGCGCACTTAAGTATAGTAAAGAGGTTTCTTCTTGAGTATGCTCGATCTTCTGTCAGAGGGTGCTGACAGAAATATGTTATTTATTTTTTAGATATTTTGTATGACTATACATCATTAGTATACGGATTGTTAAAGTCATTTAAACTAGATTTTGAGCATGTCACGATAATAAAATTTTGGTGAGTTGAATCGTTTTTAGCACTGCTTATTGTTGCGCTATTCAGAGAAATTTATTGGAATACATATATAACTTTTTTTGCGCTTGTAGGACGTGAATGAATACGTGTTTGTATATCTATCATCTTATGTTTTGCAGCTTGTTGTCTTGTCGATGATTTTAACGTTTAAAGCTTCAATTGGATGCATTGGGATGAGTTTTTAACATGATATGTGATATTTCTTCATCGATGGTTGATAGGATTTTTTTCGTAGTCTTTGACAGAAGGTCTTGGGGATGGTGGTTATGCTATAGACTATGTGCATACTAACACAAACTTGCAGTCGTGAGTTTGTGTGGTTATGTACATATACATAAAATACCACCCGAGAACTTACAGCACCCCAGGCACCCCAGAAAGAGGGCGTTCAAAGTGTTCATGTACACAGTCACACAACATTACTTCCGTAAGTTTGTGTTGGTATGCACACAGTCTATAGTCTTCGTCAATTACTGGCGCCATGAAAATCAACAAATATTTCTATATGGTTTGAATGTAAAAATTCTTTTTTCTAATTGTAGATGATTATTTCACCAACAACGAGTAATGTGGCAAACAATTTTCTGGGCTCACTAATATTAATTAAATGGTTAATAAACTTTATCAACCATTTTTTCGTGTTCCGTGTGTGAACATAATAATATTTACGTATACACCTCATATTATGTTAAAATAATTGTTTATCAAATATTAATAATTTTTATGTATTTAATTGATAAAAATGTAAAGCATTAAATAAATTGGACCGTAGTAATAAATTTCTCAAGTTTTGAAATCAAATGTGACTTTTCTACATGAATCCCTCCAGCCTATATGTTCGCTTCGAATGGTATATTCGAGCGATTACAAAATCATCAGTCTGGACAGTAAACAAGACTCAACTGCATCAGAATTAATCGACAGTCTAGAAGTTTGATTTATAAATGAAAGAAAACGATACTTGAGAATTCGGCAAGTCAATGCACTTTTTTGCAATTTCAATTTAAATTGAAACGCGCTAAAAGTAAACGGCATCATTTATTCTTCGTGTATAAATGTATTGTATCGTAGAAATATTGCCATTCCAGACTAGCGGTACTGCATTCTTCTCAATTATTAATAAGGAAAACCGGCATTGTGTCAACTACTTTTTTGAAGACCGTTGTTTCACGTAATCAGTGATTTTAATTTTACTAATGTCAATAATTATCCGTTAACCTGCTATTTTTATGATCTCTTACAAATTTATAACCATTTCTATTTTTTCAAATTTTCTTATACATTTATATACACTGTTTATCTTTTTTTTACTTATTGTTTGTAATTATTTTTAAAAATAAACTTTTACAATAATACTGTTTTCTTTTTTCATTTTTTACATTTAAAAGTTTTGTTATTTATGTGCTGCAAATGGGACTTTCGATGATTTTTAAAATTATGTCAATCTTCGATTATAATTTTTGTTATTTTTTATTAATGCTTTTTGTTGGTATGTTAATTTGGTTAATGAACTCGGAATATTCCTACATTCTTTTTAAATTATATGGAATAGGATCTAAATTTTCAGAATGAGAACAAAAATTAAAATATGATTCGTTTTTAGTTCTCCACGGTTTCAGTATATACCGTTTGAAAGTGTTAATTCCATATATAATATACTTTTTCTATGTCAAACATCAAGCTGGGTAACTTTGCTTCTGCTAGTAGAAGTTTCGTCGATTTTCTGAAAATTTATGTTCATTTTTTTAAATTTTCTTAAATTTTTATTTCATTTTAACCAATCTTCCTTATATCAGCTTTATTTTTGATATTAACCAATCTTTCTTATACATAATGAATGACCCTGAATCGGATGTCATACAATTCACTGTACATAACATTTAAATCAAATTTTTAAAAATCAATATTCAATCGTTCCTTGATGTCATTATATTGATGTTTAGAAATCTTTGTTATTTTCAAACGTAACAAATTACATTTTAATATCAATAACAATAATGTGAAATAAATATCAGGAATTTTCCGTTAATCGACGTAAAGTGAGTATAGAATCCTTAAGTCTTATTGCTCTCAAGCATCCGAGGAACATTTAATGATGTTAATCAATATTTCGAAGAAGGTGATTAATGGAAAAATAAGAGGATAACAATAGAGATCTGAACAATCAAGGCTCAAAAAGATAAGTAAGACCTGGAATTTCGAATAATGATTTCCAACGACAATTTTAAATCAGTAATAACCATAATAAACATTAACGCTGTTGATGCATTGATGCATATTAATGAAAATATTTTAATTATTATTTAACGAGTTTAAAAGTGGCTTTTATTCTATTCATCGCGTCTATTTTAGTCTTGATTCGCAAAATATGACATCGCGATATTTACAATTATTTACGTACGTATCGTTTGAAGAATCGGCTATATTAAAATTGATTGAAAATGGTTTCATATATATAATAACGTCAATAAATGTAGATATCAATTAGCGAAAAATAATTTAAATTATAAAATTCTTGTAATAAATAATAAATATCATATTAAAATGGAAGATAACGTATACGAATAAACTGTAGTAAGAAAGAATTTTTATAGATTTTAAAATAAGAGAGCTTCCAATTTCAACTAGATCAGTTGGATGATATGGACAATCTAGCGAGAGACGCATGCCGGCTGCTGGGGGTCTCCCAGACTATAAGTCCCCTGGCGAGATTGGCGGCCGATGGCCGCAGGGACGATGCATATAGTTTTCATTTAAATTTATCAGTTACGACGAGAATAAGACTTCATTCGGTAATATACAGGTCCGTTTCGCCTTGATCGTACGTGATTTTAACATCCTGGATGCATCAATGGGTGACTGAATTCTATTATAACACATCTGTTTCACTTATTCCCGAATTGATTCCGGAATTCACACAATAAAAATGTTACATTTCATGAACGAATTGTAACAATCATAAACGAATATCAAACAAATTTGTATGAAAATTTTTCTTTATCTCAATCGTCCTTGTGTGGATTGCTCGGCCTTGTGCGCAGGTCTTTTCTCCTGCGGCGAAAAGGTTTTACGATAAACACATGATTGAACTTGCAATCTCAAAGTTATGTTTCGATTTAAACATATTTGATGATCACGAACAATAGACTCGATCACAAACTCGATTAATTTTGTCGGTTAAAAAATGAAAGCGTCAATTTTCTCGCTCAGAGATAAAGCGTAAAAGTCTAATTAATCGCTGTATAACTTCAAAAATCTAGTGTATTTAATCCTTCAAACTTTCTTAAGTAAATTGACTATACTTTTATATAAACGACCGAAACTCATCTATTAAGAAATTGATCCAAACATTTCCTGTCTTAAGAAAATTATTGAGGGAAATAATTAATTTCTTTATTGTTTTTATTCAAATTTTTATTAAAGTTTTTAAGCAATTAAGAATTATTTATTAAAAATTTAAGTCAATTTTTTTTTTTTTGTTTCTAGGCATGCTATTTTATCATTTAAACTTATTTTAATGATGCAAATAATCAAATAACATATTACACAAAACTTTAAACATAAGTGTTTAAAATTTTATCCATATAAATTGAATTCCTTAAATCATAAAATCAGAAGAGATTGAAGTTTATCTTACATTGGAGTCACGGTACATTTGCCCCATTCAGATTTCTCTTTCGTAGAACTTTAAAGTATATTGCATCACAATGAATACAAAATCGGAAATTCCCGAATAGGAATTACGTACTAATGAATTCTTGAACAGCATAAAATAAGAACTTCGGTAAAACACTCTATATTAATGTCTATGCCTAAATAAACTTCTACATTTATTACTATAGGCGAATGTAATGGCAAAAATTTGTAATATTTCATCGGACTCGGGATGTTCTAAGATTTACTTTTATATGATTTAAAAAAAAAAAAAAATTTGAACAAAAATGCACTTAAATAAAAGCGCAAGATTCAATGGGTTTTCTGCTACGTTAACGCCATGCGACCTTTTTATTGTCTGGTTCATACGTAAGCTAATTCTAAATAATGAGTGCATTATGAATAGAAAAGCGAATAAATTGAGCTATCGCACTCATATACGTGCTTCTTTTACAAACAATACTGTGCTGGTTTAACCTTTTACATTCGAAACGTGATCGTTCAACAACTATCACTTTTCACTGCAACACATTAAAGATCAATTATGCATAATTCGACCTCAGTGATATACCTGATGACATCAACCGCTCATTGTCGTGAATGAATATACATGACGTATTTTGTCGATTATTTTTGTTTTTGCTCAGAACGTAATTTTTCTAGCTATATACCACAATTTGAAGAAATCAAATGATAAAATTTTTAAGAAAACGATTCTTCATAAAAACTTGACATTTTTGAATGTTTGTCGCAATCAACGACGGTATTTCCCGGCAGCGCGCGTACATGATGGAAAAGTATCGCGGTGATTAAATCGGTTGACGAGCAGTTAATTGTAATTAGGAATCTTGACGTGATAAGGATGCAGTGACGACATTCAGAGAAGTTAGGGATTGAAGTTGGGATTCTCGGTGGTGAATTGCATGGGAAAGGGAATACCTTGAGGCTTCACCGCATATACATATAGGTCGGTTGACCGGTCGTCCTTCCCGCCAATTAAGACTAAATGAAATAACAAAAGCTTTGATAAAATTCGATCGACGCCGGCTCCTTGTCTCCCACGGGTCGGGAAAAGCGTTTCGCGTCATCACCTTGACATCCTTCGCAACCAAAGATTCGATGTAAAAGTTGTACGCATGTACTTTCGATCAATTCCGCTATATACGTGGCCGGGCCTTCGATTTCCCGCCGTTCACTGAGATACAGTACTGACTTGTGTATTTGCAAATACACAGAAGTTTCCACAAATTTGAACGGAGAAAAATGATGGATAACGCGACGAGTTTGTACGTATATCGGTTTTTACTCCTTTTATTTGAAAAAATTAGATTTAATAAAACAGATCATTGTTTTCATTCGATGCATGTCAACATCAGACTAGATAGAAATGGATAAAATCCTATAACAACAGGCACGTTCATAAATTAATGAAAACAAGAATTAGTCGTAAGTCGTAAATTAGTGTATTATGTGTCAGGGGCGCAAAATTGGCAATTAACGTCGAATCAGAAATTTACCGCAAGAGCGCGTAGAAAAAACCAAATAGTTGGATTGATGTCTAAATAGTATATAGGATATGGTAAATCAACTAGCATATATAGTTTCCTGTGCTATTTAAGTATACTACATTTGCTACTATATGTAGTGCCGCAACTATTTCGTTTTCTTCACTTGCCATACCCCTATCTAGTCTACCATGGCTAAAATTATAGATAAACAAAGCGCCCTCATAGTTCAAAAATGAAAAAAAAAAAAATAAAAAAGGAGCAACCCCAATAAAAATGCTTAAATCAGCTAAAACTGGAATCATCAGGGTGGATTGAATATGAGAAAGCGCAATGAATGACTGGTTTTAGTTCCGAATTTTTCATGAATATTTTTTATGTAAAAACGTTACAGTGGAAAAGGTTGATATCAATGACAGACGTTGTGAAAACGTAATATGAGAAATGATCCGCGGCCAGTGCTCGAAACTTAGCCTTTTTCTCGTTCTCCTCACTAATTATCCATGCTTATTTCAACCGGCAATGCAAATTCAATTATGTATATAAATATGTTTTTGCCGGTTGTCAAAATGGACGATATCTGGCTCTTGATTATACGTTGGTTCTGGAGATTTTTCTAAACCGTATAAAAGATAAGCATATCTAAGATGGAGGTTGACGACCCTCAGTGCCTTATTATGCCAGATATAATGCATGACGAATAAAGCGGACATGCTGATGATAAATGCTTAAGGGTTTCTAAATCTTCCTTTCAAATCATTGCACCTGGCTTCAGCAACCGCTCATCTCGACGATGTGCTAACGTATCAAAGACCCCATATCTAGGCATTAGAAAACCTACGTTCTCGGATTGTAATACGGCACTTGTTAGACAGCCATAAGTAAACCTTGTTGAAAAGGCTAGGCTTGTGAAGCAGGTGGTATTTATTTAGTCTGGAAACTTGCTTGGTTGTTACTTATTGGTTTTTCAGATCCGTTGGTGTGAATTTTTTTTATATGGACCATACCGATGTTTCCGGATCCGTTCCTCCAATTTTATATGGTAAACAAAGTTTTTCACATGCATTGCTAGCTTCCTTATACAGAAAAGCAATTTTGCAGTGTTCCTCATGGCATGCTTCATATTATTATTATTATTATTATTATTATTATTATTATTCCGACGGAAAGGACACAATAACATTACACGAATTGAAAAACAAAAACAAAATGTACTTTTCTGCATTCTTCATTGACTTACATGTTTTATGTTAATAAAAAAAAATGTTTATTATGTAAATTTAAAAAATTTAAAGAATTTAAAAAATAATTGCCAAATTTTACAAGATGCAATAATAATAATCATTTATAAAAACAGGCTAAACTATCGAAACCATTGAATAAATATATTTCTAAAACTCCAACAGGTATATTACACGTGCAATAAATTATTACAGTTAAAAACTACACTATATAGGTAATACAATCATCAAAAATACTGTGGTAACTTTTTGTGGTTTAATACCGCAACTGACTGTGTATATGCAAGTGAACGTGATTCATATAATGCATAAAATATTCCCTAAATTAAGTTATTAATGTGATTATATCCTGGCCTCTCTCTCTCTCTCTCTTTCTCTCTTTCTACGTTAACATATACTTTTCATATGATCATAAATAGTACGTGACATTTTTGTATACGTTTAAAAAATTATGGAACAAACAATAAGAACAGACGTAAAGCTACACTTAAAGTTTGCCAATTCTATTTGGTTTTACATGATTTTGCAAGTCTTAAAATGAGACTTTCAAATATGTACGGTTGCGAACAATTTATATCAGATCATAAATGATATTTTCAAAAATGATCGTTCTGTTGTAATAAATACCATATGTAATACTCGATTTCGAAATATCCACTTACTGTAATTTATATTATTGCGAATGAATGCTATGCTCATACGTGTACGATTATTGCAGGGAATCATTACGACTAATTAATTAAGATTTGCAAATATAGAGCGCGTGAAATCGTATTCTTAGAACTCTCTATAAATTTGCATTAGAGAAATACGCGCTTTATTTATCAAAGAAACATGTTCAAAAACGTATTGGAAAGTTGATGAATTCATTTCTCGAAATTGACAGAAAAGTAACTGTCAAATTTAAAAAAATAATTAATTTAATTAAAAAATTATGATATAGAAAATAAAGCAATTTTCAACAAATATAAATGAAAAGAAAATCAATGTCGAAGCATCAAGAACACTATATGATGCCCAAAAAATGTCGCATTTACAGTAGCGATCTACTCCATTATGATATTCGTAAGAGAACACAATAGAATTGATTATATCGACTATAGATTCTCAAGATAACGGGAAAAGTTCCGCGCATTACGTTGTACGTTTTACAATTTCGCAATGCTTGATTGTAATGTGACTAACGTCAATCATCTTTAATGACACCAACTTCGTACAAATTAAACTTGACATTGGATGCACGCAGGAAACGTTCATCTCTTCAACAATAAAATGGGTTTATTTAATATTGCACCATTCATAGAAACTCTATGTTATTGCAAACGTTTGTGACGTTTGAAAATGTCACTTTAATAAGTATAAAAAAATCCTAATTGTGATGATACCATGACGAAAGGAGTGATACGACTATCTCTGAGTTAACTTCAAGTATAATTTTCGATATAGTGTGCGTAAAATTGAATTTTAAGCACATGTTACGAAAAATAAATTTATTGACAGAAAAAAATATATAGATCTAAAAAATGAATATTTTCAAAATGTTAAAAATTATTATAAGGAAAAAGTAAAATTTATACCGGAATATATTATAAAAATATATGTCTAAATTTGATAAAAAGTTATGAAAATTGTTTTTATCGTATATATTAATTAATTCAATCATTATTGTTTTTCATTATCATTATTAGTAATAAAATTGTCTCTAACCTCGATTATGCTTCATAAATGTTTCAAAATCATATATATGCATAATCATTAATTACTTAAAATATTGTCGTGTAGAAAACGTTGTTTTATCAATTTTGCCTCGAACTTGAAAACAGAATTGACGTTGAAGATAACCGATTGCATAGTGCAAATCCTGTTTGTAATACGAAGAGTTTCGACTCGGTATTCAATTAATTCTTACGTGGCGCATTTGAGCTAACAATAATTCAATTTCTATTTTCATTGAAAATCTCCGTGGAAAATATTCGAAACACTAATTAAATACGAATTGCATTTTCTGTATAATTAATCAATAAAATCAGTTTAAAAAACTCTAAGATATCATTATTACATTTTAAGTTATTATTGCACATTACAACTATATATCAGAGATAATTCGTGATATAGTATAGAATTTAAAAAAAATCTTGTCAAGTTTTATTTTACATTGCTGACAATACAATTGATCAGTTTCATTGTATTCTTAATCCTAATTCGTTCCTTTCTAAATAAAACTGACCTAATATATACTTTGTTTATTTTTCTATTAAAGAATTTCATTATTTGAATAGAATCCCATTCAAATAAAAGGTTCAAAAGTGATTTGAAACCCATATTGTCATACACGCGTTATGATTCTATTTGAGAAAGCAGGAGCAATGTCCACTTCAAGTATACCGCGGAGTGTTTGGCGTTTACTCAATTGATACAAAATGTATACGATGTGTTATTGATACTATAATAAGATATTAAAATGGATACTTTTTTAATGTAAAATTTGTAAAGAACAATAAAAATAAAATAACAACAAATATAAGTTCTTTGTATCCACGTTGTATAATAAAAGCTCTTACCTGTATTAATGCCTGCAATCTGTTCTGGGGGTTGACACCCTTTTTTTCTCTAATCAGTACATAGATTATCTTAACATCAGGGCAGCTCATGAGCAGTTTGGCTAGTAAAACCTTGCCCATAAATCCAGTTCCACCAGTCACTAGAACTTCTCGACCACGGTACCATTCTGGTATCGTCGGCGTGTTTGCACCCATGTCCGGCATTGTGGCAGTTTGAAAAAATTTCCTTCACGTGCCTGAAAATTTTATAATTTCAAATTATTTACGATGGACTATGAATATTTTCGTAATTACATTTTCTCAATCATAAAAATTCGACATTATTGAATTTCGTTGTGTAAAAGTGAAGTAGTCGAATAAAATTAGATGACAATCGCATGTATTGGTTAGTAAAATTGAAACCATTCGAAAGAAATGAGCGGAAATCAGCCATTACTTTCAGAAATTAAGAAAAAAGTAACATAACGTTATGTATGATGTTTTTTAAATGAAATGTATACTTTTTGGTATCATCAAACTGAATAAGTTCAATCCATTTTCAGTAAATATCGATAAAACAGGAAGAAATTTGTCGCAAAATATATTTCTATTAAGAATTATGTATTAAAGTTTATTGCAGATGTTGGATTTTGAATAAATCAAATAATGAGACTAATCTGAAAAATGATTGCATTATATGTGGAGTGATCTTGGGAATTTCGAAAAAAGAAATCAAGTGCGATTCTGCGAGGTGCATTTTTCATGCGTCCCTGGACCTTCACAAAGGTTACTTGCAGTTAGCCTTGATTGATTCGTTTGAATTTTATTTATTATAGCAACTTATTTTTAGTAAATAATTTCTTTTTCGACATTGATAAAATCCGGGTTCTAGAATTATAAAATGCCTTGGAATTTTTTTCGAATTTTTATAGCAAGGTTTTTTTCTTATGATAAAAAAGTCCCCTCTCTTGTCCAAGAAAATCCTCTTATTTACCGACTTTCAAAATAAGAAAATAAATTAAATCATTTATTCGTTAATTGAATATTAATTATACACCGGAAATATTTTCTTACTACTAATAAAATTGGATAATTTTACTTATTCGAAAGACAGATTTCTCTAAATTTTTAGCCAATTTAAATACTAAGTTATTGTTTATCTAACAGAAATTCCTCAGGTGATGCAGAGATTCAAAAATGAAAACTCTTTAAAAAATGAAAAATTCAATAATTTCAATTGTAGTTCGAGTTATATTCCGAAATCAATGACGCGAATATTAAAAAAACAAACACTTCATTATATTACAAGTCATTGTATAGGCAATCTTGAATCGTACGTCAATGTCGCTAAAAAGACTTGATAGGGGCCAAAGGTGTCAAAAGTAGAACAAACCTTCATTAAAATGACAGCATTTTGCGTTATTGGGAAAGTTCTGTCTTGGAATGAATTGTTGTTCATTCTGAGCATTACATGTGACAAATCAAGAAAACATGCAATTATCTCAAAAATTAGCACCATTTTTAATTCTTTCGTTTCTACACAATTTTCAGATTTATGGAAGTATGTCATTTTTCTATTTAGAATGCTTTGGCACGTTTTATAGTGACGAAGTTTTAAAAATAATTAATAAATTTTCTAAAGTGTGATTACCTTGTCCATTACGTATAATTGTTAAGTATATGTATATTATTTCAAGAAGACTAATAATATTATGCTTGCCTTTCTCGAACAAGAAAAAACAATGCAAAGATAGACGTAAATATTCGATTGTTTTGATAAATTCATCAACGTATGAAAGTTTTCAATTTCTAGATATTCTCTAAAGATTCAAGACAGATCTTTAAAATTCAAAGCAAGTCATTTCGCGAAGGCCTGTTGGTAACCCTGGAATTTTAACAGTCTTTAAACTCGCGGAAACTAAACGCTTCGTATATCATATTATATTCATTATATATATAATGATACTTATATATGAAATATCTAAGTACTTTAAATATCGCGGTCTAAATTATTTATCTTGGTTTAAATAATATTCATTTTAATTAAAAAGTAATCAAATATTGGTGGAAACTTTGTTAAATTTTTAAATTAACTTATGTTAAATTTAAAAGAACAGAAACGAGAAGACGTGATTTGTTCTAAGCTCGCGATTCAACGGGGTTGATAATTTAAAATATTTGTTTGAAATTACCAGTACAATTATTTAAATATATGTAAAACATTTGAAATACTACTTGATCTTAAAAAAGAAACTAATTAGACATTCCAATTATGGCATTCATTAACATAAGGAGTATACAAGAATGACTAATGCTTAAAGTGAAGACTTCCTTTTTAATTTATAGCATGTATTTAAATTGTAAAATTGGTAAAAATTTTCTATAATTGGTAATTGGTAAAAATTATCTGTGAGAATTTTATAGTTGGATTAACCAATCGCGAAATAATTGATTTCTATACTACAAAACAGCTATTTATTTCCTAGTAAAGCAATGTGCAGTTGATTTGTTTTTCAGTTACACCATCGATTTATTCTGAGTGTCATACCGATATTCTGCAAACAATTGGCTTTAACTAATGATGTTGTTATTTCAATTATGAAATAACCAATTAAAATTATTCCACTCAACGAATTTATCGTGTCCGACGTTCAGAACAATAAAACATTTAGATGGTACAATTTTTTGTTGCTGCAACTATGTCGTTTTTTCCGCGTATCCTTCGATTTCCCTTTTGTTTCACCATACAGTAGCAAAATAATGATTCAGTGAATTGGAAGTTCGTAAATACAATTACTATTAATTTGACTTGGTTTGTTGATTATAATTTTTTATCGATCATATTATATACCAAACCTAAATCGCATTTGTTAAAATATATATTACTTTTAATATATAGTTGTTTGTTTTAATTTGTGGTGACGAACTCTGATAATTTTCTAAAATGATTCGTACGATTCGATGTATGACAAGACCTACAAGACGTAAGTTGTTGACAAAACACATTGCGTATGGAAAATTGAAAATTAATTAATCATCGTTAACATTACAAAAACAATTAAAATCATAAGAATTAATGTGTCTTCTGTATAGATGAAAATATCACGCAAAAATAAATCATTTACATAAAAATAATGAGGAGTCACTTAAGCAACTATATGAAGAAGTAAGTACAAAACCCAAATAGAGATTAGCCAATGTAAATGTAAATAGGTTCGTGTTTTTTGGCAATTTTAAAATTATGTTTACTTTTTTTTCTTGCATGTGATAATCCGAAAAAATTTGAGCAAATAAAAATGATGTTTATAAAGACACCTGACGTACTAGTTAAATTTTGATTAGGCATTTATTATTCATCAGCTATATTCGGATCTCCAGATTAACACGTAATAACAAAAAAAAAAAAAAAAAGAATGCTTACAGGCTAAATTTTCAAATCGGAATTATTGTTTTCGGTTTTTATTTATTTATTTACTTTTTGGAACAACAAAAGAAACATAGGGAAGAATTTGAAGTGATTTTTTATTGGAAAAATTGTTGAAAACACTATAACTTGAAAAGTATTTCCCGTGAATATATAGTTCTTCATAAAAAATAAATATTTTTTAAAACGGTTTGCGTTAAAAATATGTGCCTGTACACGTTTTTCAATTTTAATTGTCTTTTCTAATTTCTAATTAGTTTGGAGAACGAAAATTATATTAATCTAAAAGTCTACAAAGATTTCATTGAATGTACGTCAACATCAGTTCATTAATATATTAGAAATCTATATATTATATAAAGCTATAATATTTCTCCCTCATTTCATTTTTTGGACAAATGTATAACCGAAGAGAATACATTTTTTAATGCAGTATTTTAATCAACGATTTGACATAACGTATGTGATTACGTTTCAAATACGAGAAATGGAAATAAAAAAATTATCCCTCGAGGGATTTCGACGAGCTATTACAAAAATGATCTATTACAATTCACATACTTCGTTAGAAGCCGAAAGAAAAAAACTGGTCACCGACTATAGGAATTCCAAGGGCAGTATAAAAGGGGACTTCAGATCGACACCGGATCTAGAAACTCAAGCATAATCATCAGATAAGTAAAAGTGAAATTCGTTACGATAGGTATACTTTTCCTATATAGCGTTCGAGTTTTGAAAGGGGCGCATCAAAAGCGATCAGTCCGGTAGAGTTACGCAATCCTATACTATGACAAAACTCGTACCAATGTCTCTAATATAGTAATGTCTATATATCACGTGTGATGCGATACATGGTTTAATTTCTAATCAAAAATCAGTATTCAAGTTTTATCCACGACGACATGCAGAGCTGTGAAAATGAGGAATGAAAAATAATATCAATAAAAAATTGTTTATTAAATAATGTAAATTTATCATTGTCGTGTTTCTTTATAAACCGTCTATTGTAATCTGCTTGTGAATGTTATTTCCTCCAAGTAAGTAACTACGCTACAGTATATAACTTACTAATTTCGCATACTTTCCTAAATATCAGAATAATTATATTTATTAACATATACGTCACAAATACAATTGTGTCACATTCAATTTTCATTACTAACGGTACATTAAAAAAGTCGCACCTGTAACTACAAAACTACAAAAGCACATATATTAAGGCCATAAATGTAGTTTCCAATCGGTTGCGTGAAAATGTGACACATTTTCTAATGGCACGTATTTCGTAAACTACATTTTAAAGCCCATAAGAGGGCTCATTGTTTTCCCAATTATACCAACTATAAATATCACTTTCTATTAGTTTTCAAGTAATAAATTTTTAAACTCCTGAAAACTAATTTTTTTTTTCTTGGAATATTTTTGTCATGAAGACACGCGCTTGAATAAATAAATGAATACTAAAATAAATAAAAAATATATATACTATTTTAAAATTCTTTTTTTATCTCATTTCTCCACATTGAAATCATTTCAGAATCCCTGTTTGAAGTAAGGAAATTGCGTCCTCGAGACTTGAACTTTAAAATCTGCTTATTAACATTTTGAAAATGAAGGTGAAAGCATCCAAAATAGCGGCTCAATCACGAAAAAATCGGCGATAAGTTCAGGAATTTTTTATTTAAAAATGATAGACATTCGGAAAAAAATGTTGCGAAACAAAAATTCGTATTTTGAACACATTTTCATTTTTTCCCAATTTTTTGGATTTCGAAAAATGAAGAAATATTTTCAAAAAAACCTAAAAAAAATTCAAGGTTTATCAGCTATTGAAATTGAATTTTTTTCTTTATATACGGTGACCGTATTTTATTGCCACGACTCTTATACACATTGACATATTTATTAGCTATTCATTACATTATGCAAGAAAAGTTATTGTAAGAATACATTCTAAATTTCAGCACACATTCTCTGAAGAACTTATCAACAGAAGAAATAATTATTGGATTTAACGCACACCGAATATTAGACATTATATAAAAGAGAATCGACAATGTTTCTTAATTTTAAACATCATTTTGTTTCTTTGATCATTCACTAAGCCGACCCTATAGCTAACTAGTACTAAATTATAATGGTTGGCCCGAATGTGGTTTACCCACACGATTGCGTGTTGTTAAAATTTATTAAACTTATAAAATCAAGGTTAAGATCAGCCTTTAAAATAATATTCGAAATACATCTTGCCTTTTTTATTACTTATATCTTTATCAGTTGAATTGTATTCCTTATCGACGGACTTCACTAAATCTCAGAAATTTCACTACGGAGATTCTAAAGAACAGTTATAAAGACCTAACCTACAATTTTTTTCAAAATGTGGAAATAAAAAACATAACTTTCGAATTTTCTTTTCTTTTTATTTCCAATATATCTCATCCGATTTCCATCCAAATCTACTGCTATTTCTTTGGGAATCGTATTTATTCTGTATAATTACTGCATAGGAAATATATACATGTATTACATATGCCAGAGCCTATAAATTTGGAAAAACCGTTTCAGTGAAGTTTTCACTTTTTAATTTCTATCGATTACATTGGTAATTGTGTACTGTAGATTCCCTTTAAAATGAGTTTTTCAAATTTGTCTCTATAGATTTATTCGTGTTATTTTTAAGCAAACTGGTGTGGTCTTGTGATGCAATGATTGAAAATAACTGTGAAAGTGATACTAATCTCTGCACAATAAAAGCGTTTGTAAAATTCATTTCTTAATTATCCTAAAATATAATTTCTGAAATTTTTGTTCGCGGTGTATAATTCGTTCTCTTTATACTACGTAAAGTGTATGAAATAGGGTATTATATAACAAGGGGTAAAGGACTCTAATTTCAAATCAACGCACACCAGCGGAAAAATTAATTATGACTGCAGCATTCTCCAATCTTCGACATATTGCGAATTTGTTTCATTTAATGATAGGTGCACCATACTTTTATTCTTTTATGTAAGTCTGGGTTTCGATTTGATACTAATTAAGTTTTACATATTAAATTTACAAAGTTTTGTTTACGTTTGCAGAAAAACATCATTGTATATGGTATTCACAATTTATGCAACATGTGCAGGCATTTCCAATATGGAAAAGGATCATGGGTTTGCCAATTATATGACATTGTCAATGAAACATTTTGACATGGAAATTAAACAAACAGCAGTCGTTATATATTTTTTTATGATTTATTATTATTATCATTATCATTTTCGTTGGACTCCAACGTTTCATACCTCAGCATCGACAAGTATAATAAAATAAATAACGTGATGTGAATTTATGGCTGCATGAAATGCATCGTATATTACTATATTAGTATTTCTGTATAAAATACCATGCACAGCAAACAAATTATTACAGTTTTATGTTCGTGTTTAAAAACTGTTATTGTAATTACCTGATTTATGAAATTCGTTAAAATTTTTATAAAGTCTGTGAATGACATAATTTGTAGTCAGAAAATGTATGATTTGCTATTAAATGCCTACGATATAGTTTTGGCTATTTTAATAAAATAATTTCTTACAAAAATTGATTAAAAAAAAAAGTGAACGTTATTTTCAAAATATCTTGAATTGGCTTTAAATTTCTTAGTGGGAAACTCCTTTACAGTCTTTGTGTATTTCTGATCCATTATCATATTTCATTTCGGTGAAGCTTAGCAAATTTCAATAAAGTAATGGAACATAAGAATATTATTATTTATTTATTTATAAACCGCCGAGAAGCCATTTACCTACAATGCCTAATTAAGTTATTACCTAATATATTCAATGACATAAGCATATTTTGCACATGAAATAACAGCACGCGACTTACGAATACTTCTGAAACAACATTGTGTTAAAACAACAGTGGCGACATGTGGGTATACCTACGTATCAATGAACGATTAGTGCAGACATTCTGAGGACATTCATTGCTGATGTCGGTACAAAACTTCAACAAAAAATAAGTTCGGATGTCATGCGTTTTGACATTAAATACAACAATGAATGGCATGACTAAAATCATTCCAAGCACGCTAAGTCTACAGAAACCGGAGCAAAGTGTGCATAATTATTTCTGAAGGTTGTCTCACAGATAGTCCGAGGATTTCTAACTACGCAGTGAATAATTCAAATAGGAAATATTGACGAAAAATCAGAGCCCGAAGAAAGGTTTAGAATACGATAAAGTAGTGATACATCGTGGCCAATTTATGGTAGGTAAGTTAACATTTAATGCGATATACGTGATGCCTTACGTTGGATTTGCTCCAACACTTTGATATCCGATTGTTTATTCAGTTCTGACATGGGGGTGTAACCAATATATACATCAGCTAATGAAAATGGCGACGAAGAGCTCGATTTTAAATGTTAATTTATTTGATATAAATAAAAATTTTAAATCTAATTAAATTTATGTTCAAATTTGTCAAGCTTCGAGTAGTGTATTATCTGACAGATAGCGGCGCCAAAGAAAATGTCAGATCCCAATAGGGAAAACAAACACTATAAGTGCATATAGTAAGTGTAATATAACCGGTGACTTTATAACGTAAACGATGGTGTCAGGATTCGTAAAATCCATACTTATATACTTTAAATAAATCCCAACATCCTATGTGCTTTATCATACGAGCATATAACAAATTACCAGTAAAAGAAAATAGATCAGAATGTTTATTAACCCTCAAAAGTGACTCGTAGCATATCTCATAAGCATATAGACAAATTTTTGTGAGAAAACACATTATATTGCATTTTTTAATGTTTTTAAATGAAGAGCATTCCTCTCCGACCATTCAGTTAACGAACCCAGGTCTCTCTGAATTTTTTACGCATTCATTGGGCAAGAAATTTTAGAAAGTTTCTAATTTCATTGATATATACATTGGACCTATTAGATGTGAGTTATATAATAAATTATATAAAAATAATATACATATACATGTACACTTTTCCTCTATAACAGTTATATATTTGTATACATACATTGAATTAGACTTTTTCATTTTCAATTATGATTCTGAATTTTTAACTTTAATAATGGCTGAGTGAGAATACATGTTTGCCCTTAATAAAATGTCAGTATTCAATTTTACCAATGGACTCAAATGAAGCCCCGATTATTTGCCAGGAGTCGTTAAAAGAATTATGTAAATATATCTATGTTTTTAATTTCAAACAATCATTTTTAAATAAAAGATCATTATCTTATGCTTCCGTCGTAAATGACACCCTCCTATTTCGCAATGTTCGTCCATCCGTCGGTTATCGCTGTTCAATATATCTCTGCAATTAACAATCGATAATAATGCAATTACGAGAGATGGCACACTTGCGTTGACAATCTAACGACGTTCTAAAAATCCTTATTAATAATTGAACAAATTATTTTTTTATGATATATTGTGAAATTGAGTAATTGAGTTTTTAAACAATATTTATTTCTAAATCGAAAACGATGTAGTGAATGAAAAAAATTGCGTTGTATATCGCCATTATATGACAAACGTCCGAGTCCTCAACCAAAAACTTATTTTACATAAGATTCTAAGGCTAAGCGATGAATTGTCAATCGTTAATGAAAGTATAAGTGCCTGGTCCGCTTTTTTATGTCAGGTTACGTTTTAGTGGAGTTACAAAACGATAATGTGAGTAGTCGACATTCACTTGTTCTGTATTTTGATTTCAATATTATGTTTCTAATTTTCTCTTCCTTAATCAAATATAATGGTGATATGTTGTCACCTTTCTTTTTCTCTCTTTTTTTTTTCAAGGAATTATCGACGAATCTTTTCTTTGATTGTCACCGCTCTTGATTTATCACCTTGCGAAATGTAAAGGTTAATCATAGCAATTAGTTTAAATAAATAAATAAATAAATATACAAGTACAATTTTTAATATATTTTTTCAAAAAGTCATTTATACTTTTGCTCCAACGAGGCGAACAATAATGGTAACAAAGGGTACCACAGGGGGGTTTGTTCTTGAGAAACTCAACGCAGCCTCAAAATGGTGATCAAAATATGATAAAGAAAATCGACACAATTAACATTTTGTTATTTATCGTCACTTGACGATCGAGGCTTATATATTAAGGTTTTTTTTTTCAATTTCAAATATACAAATTTTGAAAATAGTCAATTACATAATAAGTTATAGCGTTGGAAGTCAAGAAAGAAAACTTATTTGATTCTAAAAAAATTACGTGACATAACGAGAAATAACGTGACCGTTAGATATCATTTTGTAAGATGTAAGAAACTGTCTATTACTTTTTTATGACGACGAGAATGACAAATTCATTAGATTCATTACAATTAAAAAATTAATCCCAAAAGTAGATTGTATCCAGTTATTTTTTTATAATTTTTGCTTATTTTCATTCCATCCTTTTTACTGATCGATTAACAAATGTCTTTTGTAATCTCACAAATTTTTCGTATCGTTTTCTTTTGTTTTTTATTAGTTTAGACAATTTTATTTCCAATACTAATTTAATGATTCAAATTTAATTAGCTTTTTTGTAACATAACATTCTTAGAATTATGTACTTCATAAAGTTTTATTCATTTTAATTTTCACGTGTAATTTTAATAACAGAGAAATTTAGAAAAAATTCGTTAAAAATATACTTTTTCAATCTTTTTGTCCACTTTTTTTCATGAGAAATTTTCTTCTAACTTTTATATATAAATGTTTATTAAAATAAAGATGTTTCATATAAATTAAATTTAACAACTTTCTCAGTTTTAAAAAGCATTTTATACATTACAAAAATAATGTTGATTGTAACGAAACGAATAATTTGAAGGAAACATGTTTGATTTTAAATTATAATTCATCAGATTTCTTTGCCGTACAATATCATAATTCACTCGGCTTCAATATTCACGAACGAATTTGTTTACACGCACTTTGTTCTTTAGTCTTTCCCGCAATTCTTCTTATGCACATTCGATTTCCTCCAATTTCTATTGTCTTGTAAAAGCATGAATCACGTTGCCTTTTTCATTTTTTTAAACAATTAATATCAGTTTTTAGTATTATGAATTTTATGTCCGCTACTTCATATTTTTAACTTTGCATTTCATTCCGTTTTGATTATATATGCATTTATAATTGACGCTTTTATAGTATAAAAGGTTCCAATACGGCCGGAATTATAAATGTTCCGTTAAGTTAAAATATTGACTGAAAAGTGTGATTTTGAGCCCAGATAATGCTTTTATTCCAAGACCCGCGCCGAAAAACGATTAATCAATTAGTCAATTCAAGGCTTAAAAGTAGGTGAATCCTTAGAGTCAGTTCATGGAAGATTTTTCATTGTCTTAATGATGCTATTATAACGGTATCGTTGAATCAAGTAAAATTGTTAGCTTTAGAAAAAAAAAAAAAAAAACGGAAAATTATAAAAAATCATTTGTTCAATTAAATCAATATTTTCTTAAGAATTATTAAATTTTTTAATTAAGTAATTATAGAATGCAACTTTTCTAAAGAATAATTGCTACTCATTTTCTCGAGAAAAAACGTATTGTTTAAATTTTTTGGAGTGAAATTTGAATGTAGAATTTTCCTAAATTCACATAAATATAACCTCATATATAGCGAATTGCTTAAAAAACTATCGGTCTCTCATGACATTCTTAAAAACCACGCACGAATGAAATTAAAAATTTGAAATTCATATTTAGTGACGTTTAAAGAAATTTTCCTCGAGAAGAAGGTGACTCGTAAAAAATATCTTAATTATATTTTTTTTTTATTTTTTTAAATTGTGTATATAATAAAAGTTACTTAATACAATTCGTACAAATTTTCTAATTCATTGTTATCAATTTGGTAAATTTCACTTCACGCTATTTCATCAGTTTTATGAGTTTTCTGTTAAAGAACCTTGAAAGTACTTAGAACATCATAAAAATCTTAATTCGTATCTCAAATTCTGACAATTTCGACATTAGATTTCAGAGCAGTCTGTCATTTCTTTCATAAACGCCGAAGCCACCTTAAAATGTAGGTTTTTCCTTCTTTCAAATTTTAGCATTTCGATTAGTTCTTATTTTATGGTACATTATACATTTCCTTCAGTTTTATATATCATACTTTTATATATATATATATATGATTAGTCAGTCATATAGAAAATAAACGAATTGGATATATGTGACAAGCAGTCTATCGAGAGAAACGACCAATCAAAACTATATCCATAACTTTTACTTATTTTTACAATCATATAACAATAAAACATATTTGAATTCATCAATGACATGATTACTTCCTTCAGCTGCCCCCCCCACTGTCGTGTAAAATTTATTGGATCAAATTTTGTCATCGAGTGACATTTATTTCGTTTGATTTGAAAGGCGAGAGAAATGTCAATCCAATTATATTATTTCGGCAGAATGAAATTGATGCAATTCACGTTCTCTTTTATTCACCAGGTGCAGGGTAATAAACGTATACCTAACTTGTTTTTGATCGAATTATTAGTAATTGTTATTTCTGTTTACACACAGACACACGCTCATGTACGAAATATATATATTAAATTCTAATTAAATATAAATAAATTAAATTCTATTGTGTTATTAAATTTAAAAAAGTCTTTTAAAATTTAATAACTTTCAATGTTTTGTAAATTTTTGTAATATAAAAATTAAGACCAGATTCTTAAAAAAAAACGACTTGTGTAACTAACTGCTGAAATTTGTGGCCAGAAACTTGAAGTAATTTTTTTGTTTTTTTCATCCGAGTCTGTTAAATACCCTGCACACCGGAAATCGCAGTCATATAAATTAAAGACACGTGAAAACGCGAATTTACACAGTCCGTAAGTTGTGCTTTAATCGTCGAACATCTTAAAAAAAGTGAAAGTAACAACTTATTCTTTATATATCAATCTTTTTTTTCCAATCGAGAGAGGTAAAACGTTTGCAAAAAGTACTCACTAAGGCCACCTATATGTCAACTTCGGAGCTCATTTTTTTGCAAAAGACGTATTGAAAATTAAACTCAAAAGTCGACCCATACTACAAGGACTTAAACTTTTACCTCTGCCGATTGGGTTATTTTCCACGTACACACCATACATGACGTTTCCCACGCTGTATATATAAGCATGCTTATAAAATCGCGATTAAGACATTATCTCACAAATCGTTACCTTACTGTCGTCCAATATCACCACACTCTTATCGTCGGTCTCGAATTTGAATTCACACCAATTTCTTGGTCCGCCAAGACCGAGATTCAAACACTACACTGACCGGTGCGAAATGAGCGAGATACAAAATCGATAAAACCGGCGAGTTGAAGGGCGACGCTGAACGACCGGTGCTAGAAATCCCGATCGAGCCGAAGTCAAGGTAAGCCTCGCGTTATAATGGTCGTACAATCGAGCTGACCGATCGAGCCAAGACTGACCGACGTTCGCCAACAGTAGGACACTTTATGTGCCCGTTGCTAACACGTGCCCCTACGTTCGATGTTTACCGCGGCCTTTGCTTCTGGTTCCTTATTGGAAGTCATTGCCTTCGAGTCGCAATAGAAAATAATGGCCATCGGGATTTCGAATTGTGACCATTAGCGTCCCGAATTTCTCCCGCTCATTATTGTGTCTCATTTGCGCTGGAATCGCTTGATACTTCGTTGTTGCGTTATTTATTTATTTTTGAAATAGAAAGCAGTCTTTTGGTCACGACTCGGCAACTTCCTGCTAACCGTCGTGAGAAAATTGTGTACATGACTTTTTATATGTATATACTGCTGGTACCATTTATGGAAAATTAGCGCGGCGCGGTTCGGGTGTTTCCTAAAGAGAATCATAAAAGTTTCGATTTCTTAAAGCATATCAATTATCAGATTTTGAGAAGTACACGGTGAATAAAGAAATTTATATTATTTTCTATTATCGTGAAAATTAATTGTTACTTTAAACGATATAGTTATAGTTGCCAAAATCATGAAATACATTTTATGATATAGAGGGTCCCATAACGAGGGGGTGAATATTCACGCGATTTTAATCCATTAACGCCCAAAATCACGGAATTTTTAACTCATTTTCGAGCTTCATTATCAAATCGTAAAACGGAAAATATCAGGACTTGACAAGTACTTATTTTATTACTTTTCAGTGTGCTCTTTCGATTTGCTGGGCCAAAATTGCGTTTACCACGACTTAGAAAAATAATAGATTGTTCAGTTAAAATCGGAACACTTTTTTTGTCAATTTTTGCCAAGACGGGCGTTTAGGGGGAATTTTTTGTTTGTAGATTTTGCCCTTTTAAAAATAGCGGAAAATTCGAAAGATACATCCCAATAAGCAAAAAGATATCTTGAAGATATCTTAAAAATGTCGAATAGATATTCTAAAAGATCTAAAAGACATCTTTTAGATGTCTTATGCAACACATCTTTCCAAAAGACATCTTTTAGATATCCTTTTAAATAAAGACGTCTAAAAGATTTCTCTGTATTAGAACAGATCCTTTTGATGATTTATTGTTCAGATTTGCAAAATTTAAACCTACAATTATGATCATAAAACTCTGATAAGATTCTGCAGGATAATGATGTTACCCAATATATAATTGAACAAGAATTCGTTTATTCCCTTTGACTTGCAATTGAACACAATGTTCTAATCTCTCGTTTGTTCTACAATGATATCTTGTTCTCTCGATTGTTTCTATAGTTAATCGTTCATTCCGTTATGGACATTTGGCCGAGTCACGTGACTATCTAATTCAAACTAATAATATTATGAGCAAGTCAAAACTATAACGAATATCGTACAGATTTTAATACGACTGTGTACTTAAAAAGTATTAAACTCGTCGGGATAATGACATTGATCAAAACCGAATTAACTTTGGGCAGATCTGTACAAATAACTCGGAAACTAAATAACTTAATTTAATGATATTTGAATTGATTTAAGATTTGATCTTTTACGACTTCAGTTTTCCAGGAAGAAGCGATAAGATTCGAACCAAATTATACATATGTATATATATTGCAGAGAAGAACTCATTTTATATACATTAGAATTTAGATCTAAAAATTTGATATGAATATATCTGAACTAATCCAATATGATTCTTACCTATTTAGATCAGTTTAGATCAATTGAAATACAGATTTGGAATCCAACTATAAATGTATAATCCCAGGAAATGAAAATGAATTGAAGTAGATTTGGCTGTCAAAAACGTATTGTTTATAAATTACATTCTTCTCTTTTCAATACATGAATACACCCTGACCTCCGCGGGTACATAAATTTAACAGAACGCATACAAAAAGTACTCTTTAACTACATATTTTTCTACGTAAACTCGAAAAACAATCCTAGTTTAGCAATTCAAAAAAGAGCTAAAACTTCGACATTTAAGAGGACTCGATGAGCACTTTTTAAATAAAAGTAAATAAAAGTTTACTTGTAAAAAGTTTACAATATCAAAGGAATCCGCCTCAATAATCATACTTCATACTTGATCAAACTTCATACTTGATCGAACTTCGTAATTTGTTCAGAAATTCTGCTTTTTCTGAATTCGAAATAACGATTACGAAAAATCATTTATGAATTGTAATTATTCGTTTCTATATTTCAATTTTAGAAAGAAGTTTCAAAAATCACATTATAAACCAGCATTAAGTCTTTGATTCGTATTTTACGTCACGGTTAGAAAAGTCAAACGTATGCCAGACTCAACGTATGACGAGGCATGACGCGGTTTGGTGCGATATGACTTTATAAAATGACCTTACTTATGATTTTAACATGATTTTCCCTGCGATACGTGAAATTTAATTAGCTGGCTTTTTCAGACAATAGTGAGAATCCATTAAGTCTTTAGATGCTATTCGAAAATTAAAAAGTAGTTTTTATTACCCTGGATAACCCAGTTTACATTTACTTTGTATTTGTCATCGCGATTTTTACATTAAATCATTGCGTATTTAAATTTAAATTCCATTAATAATTAAGTACACGCGCGCATTTCAGAACAATGTATAATGGAATCATAAAAATCGAGTCTTTTAAGTATTTCGAGATTTTACTGCAATTTTTATAAAAAGAAAAATGCTGAATGACAAACCATACTCATAGTAGACATTCCAAAAAATGTTGTAACTTTTACCATAAATAATGGCGATTTTTTCTCATGACGATAGTCAGTCTTCAAAATGCCATCTGGTATGATAAAATTTACAAGAAAATTTTTTTCCGCGTTTAAAAAATTCCTAAATTAACATTCTTCTACGTTCAACAGTAGAATTATTCATATATAGTTTCAATTTAAATTTGAGTCATTTCATATATGATTATCTTACCTTTATAATGGACCTTTACAATGAACAAAAACTTAACTTTATTAAGAGATGATGGATGATATAAAAAAAAAAACAGTATGATAATTTAACTGAATAATTTGTTTGACTAAATAACGAAAGATTGTTGATAAAATACGAATGTTTTTATTAAATAAAAAGGAGTTTTTTTCTCACCGAGTCAATGTTTGATACAAAAATAACATTTGCAAAACACATAAATTATATATAATGCTGATAACATGCGTTGATGCATAATTCTTGTGATAATTTTATTGTGTTATTTTGTTGAAAATCGGGAATATGACGTTGACTTCTGTTTGGTCCAGATTTAAAAAAATAACTATTCGATTTCAGTGCACCTTTCCCGAGTATTGACAGCTTGTTCACTATTACTTTTTCAGATTTGCCTTAATAAATTCAGGGCGACATAAGATTTCTCATGTTTTGCATATTTCCTTCAATGAAAATAAGGGATATATTTCGTTTTCAATTGTTCAATTTAAAAAAAACGCGATGACTATTTGATTTTATATCGATGACTATTTCTCGAATTATATAATTGGTAGATTTTTTTTTAATGAATTTAAAAAGAAACTCGTATTTAAAGTTTTTTTTTTGTGGTAAATATATTGTCTTACCTTCTCACCGCCATCTTATTACAGATATATCCTGAAAACTAATCCGATCTAAGTTGAGATAACGAACAACCATAATAGACGTGCATTTTTTATACATTCATGAGTTACAACGTGGACTAACGAACGTACGACGTTTGTTCGTGCAAGATCGCGGACAGAATTTTTTTATATCATTTTTAGGTCCATTATAGTGTGAAAGGTGGACATTTGATGAAAAAACACATACGATAATGTTTTTTGTTCGAGTAACCCAACCTGCAGTACAGCTGGTGGTAGTAATTTTTAAATCAGAAACTACATACAGCAACTGGACCAATTACTCTTGATTAATCAAGAGTATAACCGAAGATATAAATAAATACATCTTATTTCAGTATGTATTGAATTATATTCATACCATGATTTCAGTACTTCAAGCAAAGAAGACCATGAACATACCACATATAAAGTTAAAGGCGAAACGTAACTTCTTACTATTTAGTGCACTGATTTATAAATTATTTCAGCAATAGCTGATAACATCTAATAACATTTTTATGGGTTTATCCAGACGCGTTATTATTGACTTTTTAACATAGGTTGGGAAATTTTGCACACATAGCCTTGAATTTTAAGTAATGTTGCAAGTATTTTAAAGAGATTCCTGGTATTCGATAAATAAAAAAAAACACTATATGTATATATATATATATCTCGATTTTATAACGAATACCATAAGAATTATTTATGCGTTGCTTTACTATGAATTTTTATGACGTATTATAAATCTTGAAATTCCACCCCTCGTAGGGAAACATTAAAAATGCCTTTTTACGACTTTTCATTGTACCAATCGTATATACTTTGGAAGAGATAAATATTTTTATGCTCTATTTAAAAATCAATCGCGCCAAACTTGACAATCTGCATCTTCCGATGAATCACGTTGATTTATGTGTTCGACATCCTGATTGTTTTAAATTTGAAATTTAAGGCAACGGCGTATTTCAAATAAAAAAATATAATATATACTTTTATGATCATTGTATTACTGCTACATACTATATACCCGTTCGTATAATGAAAATGTCGTAATAATTGACCGATCTCATTATACGCGGTTCTCTTCGGGATATCATAACTAACGTCAGCGAAAAACAGTAAATGCGCATGCAAAGCTGCATCAAAGTACTGGACTTGTATACTTAATCTTGTTTTTATTTCCAATTTACGTCTGTGATTAATCCTGGACTGAATTAACAAAAGTTAGCATAGATTTTTTTGCATAAAATGAAAATTGTACTTTCTTCTCCATTAATTATGAAAGATGTGTTTCATCACCGCAATAAATTAAAAAATTTAACGCAACAATAAATCTTAATGACATGATAATCATATACGCATTTTTTGCCCTCGACTTTCATTTACTTTTCTGACTTTATTAACGTTATTTTCATGCCTCTTTTGGACAAGCATCTAATTTATTATGAAATTAGAGCAGTAGTATTACATGGTGGATAATTATGATTTCATCGATGCATTACACGTGGAGAGAACGATTACTCGGCTCCTTTTTACGGAATTACGAAATTTGTCCCGTCATCGTATTTCACTGACTGTCAAATGTTATAAAAACAATAATAAAAAAATGCTCTCGTTTTTGTAATGTTTTGCGGTCTTTGGAGAAAATTTCGAAAACGGTTAACGATTGCTAACAATTTACAATCAATGCGATAATAAATCGCGATTATTTTTTCTACTCGCAAAATCAGTCGCAAGTTGACATTTCAAAGCGTTACGCAAGTGCATTTATCTTTAACTAAAAACGGGAATGCAAGTAAAGTTACAGGTATGAAAAACTATTTAGTACATAAACATCTATATGAATAATCCACGAACAATATATGTTTTATAAGAATTTAATAATTGAGAATTATTGATCTCAAAAGAAATCAATTTACAATATACGATTATGAAACAAATATTAAACTATATAAGATTCAAGTAAATTAGTCGACAAAGTACTTCATTATATAAACGTGTAAAATATACGTGTAATCTCAAAATTTCTTCCAGGTCTATAATTTATTTTCTAAAAATTTTAATTTTTCAAAATAACTCATCATAGAGGATTAAATTAAAAAATTTCGAATCAAAATCTGAGAAATTATAAGTAACGTTCTCTTTTATAAGTAATAATTCTAATCTAAAATTGGTTTCTAAAGTGTTTTCCAATATTTTACTTGTTTTTCGAAAATTCATGTATAACAACGAATTTTTGAAAATTTCTGGACGTGGTGGCATTGTTTACTAATTTCTCTACTGATATATATGTCGATTATATCTTACATTAGTGTTACATTGATGTTACATAATTGTTACTCTGTGGTTGACTGTGTTTATTGATAAAAAATTGCCAGAAATATCAAAAAAGACTTCACATCCAAAAATTAAATTTAAGAAGTGATTACACGGAAAAACGACTTGGTTGAAATAACTAATTTATTATTGGTTAGAGATTTCTTAGTTGATACTACCTCTATCTAGTTAGTTGACTTACTTTGGTTAGAAGATCAAATGTAAAAAATCCATTTAATATCTACGATTTTTAATTAATTGGAAAACAAGAGCATCCTAACACAATTTAGGTGAACATAAACAATTTATTTGTTGTTTCAACCAGTTATGTACTAAATGTAGTATACGCAGCGAATGACATTGTTAACTGAACTATTCGAACTAAACTAAGTGCACAGTAGGCAGGAAGCCATGATATATTGCAAAAAAATGACGAGAAAAATTGAAAGCGGGGATGTTTTCAGGGTCAATAACAGATGAAAAAGCACTTTGAATTGAAATCCTAGCTACTTCTTTTGAGGAAATATCCACATTTTTCATATTTTTGATCGAACCAGTGTTCGCGAAATTCAAGACATGAAAATCTCGTTCTTTAAAATCTTGGTATATGTTAAATTTTTAATCATTCTTGTTGTCAACAATCTATGAACATATCTAGTTAGTTATTTACATAAGTAAACACAATTATTTTCAAAAAATCAAACGCGCTTTATTGGGTTAAATCTTCGTAGCACTCCCAGTTCTTTTTTAATAATAATGAAGCTTCACTCGCATGTTTTACGTCCGAATCCATATTAATTTGACATTAAATTTGTTTATTTATATTAATAGACAATTATACCTTGCATTACAAGATACTGCTAAAAAGTGCGTTTTACTAGTACGTTTCCAAGGTGTACGACGAGGAGGTAACTTACATTACACCTCTTTCTTTTTTAAATAATTATTTGTTTTTTTTTTTTGGTTTTTTACAATTTTATTAATTTTTTTTTTCATTATTTTTGAAATGTTTTTGTTTCATAATTTTGGTTAATCCAAAATTCGCCGGCCTGCTCAGACCATAATCCTAAACCACCGTTGTTCAAAAATGTAATGGCTGGCTTTAAATGCTCAAGAATAACATGGATTTTAATGGTTTGAGAAACTCCTGTACCTTTAAAAGCTGCGCGAAGTTCGCCTACATTTTTTTCTAGATCAGTAAGGTCAGCTCGGTCTGTAAGTGAATAAAATGTTCAATTTCCATTGATATTTATTAACAAATTTGACGTCAATTGAGTATGTAATTCATGTAAAACATGCGAATGATGCATTATTAAAAAAATGCACTAGGCGAGCTACGAAGATTTAACTCAACGGACGTTTCATTTTTTTTTTTTTTTTTTTTTTTTTTTTTTTTTTTTTTTTTTTTTTTTTTTTTTTTTTTTTTTTTTTTTTTCTTTTTATTTTTTTTTTTTTTCTTTTTTTTTTTTTTTTTTTTTTTTTTTTTTTTTTTTTTTTTTTTTTTTTAAAGTGCTTCTTCATCTGTTATTGACCCTGAAAACATCTCAGCTTTCGGTTTTTAATTTTTATAATACATTAAGTACACTTTGTTACATAATTTGACTTTTCAAAATCCTAATTTCATAAAAACTTCCTCAATACCATATGTTTCTAAACCCATTGGTAAAAATCTAGGCAACATTCAACCATACATTAATTGCTCGTTAAAACCCAATTAAAATAAATTTCTGTAATAAATAATCGATTGGAAATAATATTTTTCAAATTATTATAAAAATGTATTTTGTAAAATGAAGGATGTTTCGTGTTTTTAAAAGCATTCATCATGATGAAGACACCCTGAAGTGATCCTCAGAACATTCAAAGCGGATCCTACTAGAACGTCCTGGTGCTGTGTGGGAAAATTGTAAAAATTCCTTTTATGGAGTAAATAAGCCAATAAGACATTATACTTTTTAAAATCTCTTTATTTTTAAAAAGTTTCCATATAAAGTAAGAAAAAATATGAAAGAAACTTTAAGTACACATATATTAAAGTATCGTTAAATTTAATATTTTTTCGTGGATGGGTCAGCAACATTATTATCAACAATAATAAAAATAAAAATTTTTTAAATTATACTATTGAATACGTTAGCGTTTAAATAGACGGGATTTTCGATTAGTTATTCGCGAATCCCAGGTCAAGAGTTAATCTGTTATCATATAGAAAAGCATCTATATATTAATCGTTCAATTTTCTTGTGAAAATTAGTTGTGACTTATTAAAATTAATATACTTATATCATGTATATTGGAAATATCTTGAGCACAAATTAATATTCTACGAGCCTACGAAAGCAGGTAATTCGACGGCTAAATTAACTCGTATGTTTATCGACCTTTGTTCGGTAAGTATGATGTTTTTTTTTAATTTACTTATTATTTTTAATTGACATGTTGACTATTTCGCCGGTGGAATAGTTGACTAGCTGTGAGTATCCAAGCCATAGAAAGCTTTCTGCAAGGTATTTGATACATCTTTGAAATCTACGACTGATACGTAACTAAAACCGTGTCAACTTATTTTCGAAAGGTACAAGCGTAAAATTTTGAAATACGTCTGTCTCAATTCAAATTGTCCAGAAGGTTGAAGAGATACGTAACAGACATTTAACTGGCAGCATTACATTCGTTCCCTGGTAAAAAAAATTGATAGAATCGTATAGAATCGGATTCCAATTCTATCCTGATTTTAAAGAAACGAACAGGCATGAATACATTTTCTATGCACTTCTATCGGTTTCTTTAAAATCCGGATAGAATTGGAATCCAATTCTATACGATTCTATCCACTTGTAACCAGGGTTATGCTAAATCGTGTATATGTCAGATACTTTAACTATGTAACTGACGGGTTATAGTTTCTTATTTGACATGTACCATTTTGATATTGAATCTTGGAAATTAACTGACATGTAACTGACATATAACAGTTTATTATCTGACACATTTTATTTGAAGTTGAAATCTTTCAACTTTGTTATTATGTAACTAAATATCGGCCGTGCTGTATATATATATGATTACCGAAGAAAAACAATTTAAATTTATAGGCTTTTTATTACAGTATTTTTATTACAACATTACAGAAAGCACCCACATGCAGAACGACCGATTTTTAGTTACATAATAAAAACGTTGCAAGATTTCCATTTCAAATGAAACGTGCCGGATATGAAACGGTTATATCTGTCAGTTACATACCAGATACATTCCAAGTTTCAATGTCAAATTGGTACATGTCAAATAAGAAACTATAACCTATCAGTTACATCAAATACACCTTACAATTCGTGCGATGCAATGAATTAAAATTAATTAATTAAAGCCTTAAAATTAAGTCGTAAAGAAAATGTCGTCACACGTGGTGGAAAACACCCAGATTCTTGCGGTTATATCATGAACAAATACGTTGTGTGAATAAACATTTTTACTTCGCCTGACGCAAGGCGGGCAAAGTATTGAATTTACCAACAAACATTTTTCCGATTCTTCGATTTTGGGAATTTTTTGGTGGAAATCTATTTGACCGATTTTTAAAATTGACCACTCATTTTATCGTGTAAAAATTAAATCGGGTCGAAGGCAGGGGTTGAAGACATGATGAAATGTCCGACATGTCGTACGTACCTACGTACGTGTGTACTCTAAATAACTCGCGAACGAATAATCCGAATTTCTTCTGTAACCTCTTTTTGGATATGCCGGCACAACAGAATGATTCCTTCAGAAGTTGGGATATATCTACCAAGTGCTTCAAGTCGCAAATTGCCGTTTTTCCGCCCAACTTCGACTTTTTTTACTTTTTTCATTCTCTTTTTTCCAATTATCTCATAAACAAAACGTCCTAACAACGCATGATTTTTTTTTAAACACGCAGTTCGATGCGCCCGAAGCTGTGGTTGATGACAGAATTGTTTCGAAAACAAAATGGCGGCTCACGGAATGAACGGGGGTCCAGGGGGCAGAGCCCCTTGATGGGGTTGGCGGCCGGAGGCCGCAGGGGCGAAGCCCCTAGTTTTATATGTAATTTATAGCAGCCGAAACATTTCAGGGTTTCGTGAATATCAAAATGTAAAATTTTACAATTGAGCAGGACTGGGGGGGGGGGGGGATTACGTCAAGTTACTTTGAATTTGATCGAAACTATTTTTACTCGGAGATTTCAGAGGGTAGATGATTTTGAATTCACGATCAAAAAAATGTAAAGTTTCAAAATAGGATGTGGATGAGTTGCGTTCAAGTTACGTCAAATTTTACAACCAGCAACTTGCGAATCTCCGCGTTCACTTTGAATGTTATCAAAATTGAAACTGAGATAACAAAAGATGCAGAAACATGCCGAAATAACATCATATGTGCAGCATATATGACCGTCATTTCAGCATATTTCCTGTCGATCTTGTAAATTTTATTTGAATTGTTTAACCCTTGTAGAAATTTACTACTGAATGCTTTATAAATTACTGCTGCGCACTAGTAGTGGCACTACTAGTTTTCAGTAGTCACAATATAGTGTCACTATTGAAAACTAGTAGTGCGCAGTAGTAATTTAAGGCATTTAGTAGTAAATTTCTACAGGGGATACTCTATCTATCTTACTCTTAGGAATGAAATCGTTTAAATATCTTTTTTTAAATTTAAAATTTAAATTTCGAATATAACTATATGCCATTTGTAAAATCTAATATAATACTTACGTTTGTATCTCTATTATTGTTTCTTTTTAACATCTTAAGTCAAGTTATGTAACTATTGGTTTTATAAAATTTAATTTGTGACCATTTAATTATAAAAACTTGTAAATATATATGAATTTAAACTTTATTAGTGGAATTGTTTATCTGCAACAAGCCCTGATAAAAAAGTGGCGGATAGAATCGTATAGAACCGGATTCCAATTCTATACGATTCTGTCCACTTTTTTACCAGGGAAATTAAATTAGATCTACTACTACCATAGTTACTATCGCAATTATCATTAAAATTAGAGAAATACGTATTATATAATTATTTAGATGGACACACAGATCCACGTTGATAGTGACAACATTCTAAATATATATACAGGGTGTACAAAAAGTCCCGGGACGGTTGAATCACTTTTGAAAAATGATCGCAGCGACCTCTGAGCCGGGTGTTTTGTATTTGTCTCGAAAAGACCTTTTAAACGAGCTCCCACTCGACCCAACGTGTCATATTTAGGATTTTAATCCCCCCTCGTGCCCAACGTGCCCCCTTGGGGGGGGGGGGGGGGGGTGTCGATACCCCCCTGAAAAGATAGCTTTTTTAGAAAGCCGTTTGACGTATTTCGGGGATTTTCGAAATAACTTGTTTTTCAAAAGTTATTCAACCGTCCCGGGATTTTTGTTCACCCTGTATAGTTATAGTCTATTTCGTATAATATTGGGTTCGTGTATATTATGTGTATAATTTTGAATTGACGATGGCATATACCGGTTTACTTAATTTTGTAATCGTTATATAATTGTCATTTTTTTTTTTTTTTTTTATAGAAACCGCATAATATAATAGGAT
Source organism: Trichopria nigra (assembly GCA_030522945.1). Taxonomy (NCBI): domain Eukaryota; kingdom Metazoa; phylum Arthropoda; class Insecta; order Hymenoptera; family Diapriidae; genus Trichopria; species Trichopria nigra. Next base: position 57,180 of record JAPYZR010001069.1, read on the forward strand.
CAAAATTATATAAAGGTCCCTATATTTACCTATACTTTTTCATTAATGAACTACTGCGTGTATTGTGAATAAATTTTATTTTAAGCGTATATATTTTAAACGGTTCGTATTGTTTTAATATCTTCATATAATTTATACATTAAATTGTACTTTTTTGTATACCTTTGAATCGTAAAATAATGATTCGTGCGATATATTAAATTATATTCATGTCAATCCAAAAATATGTGATTTTCGTCAATGTATGTCATGAAATGTAAGTTCAAGTGAATGTAGAGAATTTAATTTATATGCTTCATTTTGGATTCAAATGGTGTTGGAAAGTATATATATATCTATATAGAATATATATTTATTCATAATATTATTTGTCCATTTAAATACATTGGAATATACGGATATATATCTACGCTTATGAGAGGGTTCTAAAGCAGAACAGTTACCGACCTAACCTCAAAATAGGTAAAGTATAAATAAAAAAGGATTGAAGCATTTTTTTAAAATTCGGGCTTTGGAAGGGTGATTCTACATATCATGTATAATCCCCGAAAAAACTATCGGTGAGATTAGTTCAAAATTAAAGGCGGATTATCCGAAATAATTTATGTTCTATTAACCAGCAACAAAAATAATTTATTTCGGATAATACTCGTTTCATTTTGAACCAATTTCAGCGATATTTTTTTGAGTATTGTACATCATGTGTAGAATCACCTTTCCGAGAGACGGAAAAAACAAAAAAGCATAAAATTTTCTGTGATTCATCTGTTATTTTGACAAAATTGTCGGCAAGACAGGAATCTCGGAAAACCCGTTCGTGTTTTTTCTGATCGCTTTAGCAGCCCCTTAAGGAGGCTCATTCGCGAAATGAAATACGACAATTTTTACTAATTCTATAATATGTTATGTTTAAAGTAGTAGGCTTTGCACGTATGCAATTTAAGAAGGGGTCATTGAACTAATTTCGTTAAAAAAAATTATTGAAATTAGTGACTTTTAACATGTACCTTATGGAGAAAACCCACCTCGCGGTGATTATATTGTTATAATATCTTTATAGCTTGAAGACAGAAGTTTACAAAAAACTAGATACTTATTATTAATGATTTTACGAATCGAAATATTATTAAATTTACCTACATTATCGAATTCGTTTTTTAAATATTTCATTTCAAAGTTAACATAAATATCGGAAAAGTGAGCTATGGAAACTGTTGGCAACGCGTTGCAATAACGCGTTGCACGTAATTGCGTCTGAACTTTAACAAGTTATATTATTATATTTTTAATCATTTAATTTATTAAAATTTCATTAATATTATGTTCCGCGTGAATTTCATACCGATAAATATTAAAATATCCCGAAATATTAGTGGATCCCTATCTAATGCGCCTACCAATTTCGGTACTGATGTTGCGAGTGAGCCTCCTTAAGGGGGGTCTAAAGTAGAACAGTTACCGACCTAACCTCCAAATAGGAAAAATGTAAATTATAAATGATTGAAACGTTTTTTCAAAATTTGGGCT
>JAPYZR010001070.1:0-41670 GCA_030522945.1 Trichopria nigra
TTTTTTTTTTTTTTTTTCAAGAATGTTTCTACGTCACTGCCTTATTGCACGAATTGCCACAGGACAAAAGTAAATGATCCGATGACCCAATATAAAAAAAAAAAATAAGAAACAAAGAGACTTATTCCTCCTTACCTGTCCGAGCGTCGCGGCGGACGAGCCGGGTTGCTGGGGCTGGTGTGGTGTGGCAGATATCGGTGTGAGGGGTGTGTGAGGTGTGTGCGGCGTGTGCGGCGTGTGCGGTGTCAGCGGTGTGTGGTATTGTTGACTGCTGTCGCCACTGCTCCTCAATTCAAGGTCCGGACTCGTCTCGTAACCGTCGTCCCTCGCCTCTTGTTTCACCATTACTCCTGCGGCATAACAATTTTATTGATTTACATCTAGTCAGATTGATCATGGGGTAGGGACTGAAAACGAGGAATCGCTGGGGCACGGGTTGCTTTAATTTCAGTAAATACTTGTAGGAATGAACAATCTAGTCATTGTTGTTTGGTAACATCTAAGATGAAATCTGATTATTATACTATTATTAGGTAATCTCGCGTTCTTGAAGGACGATTATTAAGTGATCTAACCTAAAGTTACATTCTGACTTCAATTCGTTTAGCAATGGTTCTTACGTTAATGGTTTATTAATTCTTATGTAGTTTTTCTTTTCCCAACTTTTTGAAAACGACCACGGCAGGGGCAAACAAAATTTGTATATGTCAATCTCTCCGCGAAATTACACCAGAACGCGAATATATGCAGGCTAACAGCAATTGCAACAAATAACGTGAAGCAATCAACTATATATAATAATTACACATTTCTAGGCGGTAGTCTCTTTACGCAAGATATTGATGTTTGATCCGTGACTCGTGCATCTTATCAGTCATTAGTAGGTCAATCAGTAGGTCTCCAACCATCGATTCTCGACTCTATACGCTATCCCTTGGTAGTTTCCGAAGACTTATCATTTTATCAATATTGAAGGTATGTGCAAGATACGATCGAACAGTCATTGAAAATTTCTAGATATCGTTCGCGTGACACGTCAACCGAAGATCCCGATACTCTTCTCCCGACCATTCTTTCCATTAATTGCAGTCTTACGAAAAATGGGAAATATTTTATAATTGTCGCTTTAAAGTCTAGCGTTTAGCGCCACTTGATGCTTGATCCGATAAACGCAATCCAGATTTTATTTGATAATCTTTCCTACTTTCGGTTAAAAAGTGATTATTTTCATTCACTTACAAGAACTGGGGAAAGTAGAATCTTATTAAAGAAGATTTCGATATTTTTTGTATTCAGCCGACTGACGTTAACAGCGCGTCCTCAATGTCATTATCGCGTGTCCTAGAATGCAAGACTGGCCGATGCTCCGTTAAATCTCAAACGAAAGAGCCTATACTATGAGAAATTTCGTCAGATGCGTAGACTTTCGGTGCTGCTGAGCTATTGAAGCAATCCGAAAGCCATTTTACTAGCACCGATTGGCATCCATTGATCCACCAAGCCTACCGATTGGCCAACTCCGTTCATTGTACAAATTCAACGCTCAATTCAACCACGAACTTATCGGAATTTACCATTCGAATTTCTAAAAAAAAAAAAGTACTACTCGATACCATTAAAACGATTAAGACTGATAACCTCAAAAAAATGTGCTTCGGTTATACCTTCGTGGCATTCTGATTGGAAAAGGATACATTTTCAATCTAAAAGAGGGGTAATCAAAGAGAACGCTTAAGATAACGTAATTTACGGATGAACTTAACGCGTCAAGGGACGCCGTCCTTGGCATCGATAATTTGTTCGCGCGGTTCGTACATATACGCGATATCACCGGTAGGGATCTAACCGTAGGGAAATCCAGATTAATTCTCGAATCAACGCGATGGGCGTATAAACGTTAAGAATGTCAATTGGCGCCATTGATGCGCAATCAAAGCATCAACGAGGCATAAAAACCCATCATCCAATGAGACTAGCTTTGTATCTGACATTCCTTCGTGTTCTTTGTCAGCCAATGTCAAATGATATATGTTTTAGCTTCATCCACCGCCAAACTATTAAGCGACGCTCTACTGATGCGTAAGGGGTCAAGATCATTTTCTATCGGTTTCGGGCTACTAGTTGTGGTTGACTTGCGAATTTATGTCATTTGCGGGTTGTTATTTTTGATCATTTTGATTAGAAAAGTTGCGAGCAAGAGTCAAAACGTGGCCCAACCATGGCCAGCCCCCCCTACCATATGTCTAACAATATTTTAATTATTCCAACTTGCGATTACTAGAGCGACGAATTATGCACATAATTACGTTCCTCCCAACTTCATTTAACTAATTGGTCTAACTTTGAGTTTACGAAACCTGACTTCATACGTTAGAAAGAAAGTATATTCACCTTGCGTGCCATCGCAATTCATCGATCCACCATTTGCGACTCCATTTGGTACTGGTGATGCATACCTGGAAAGAAAACGATGGTTTATAAGTAAATGTCGTATAATCTGACGCCTTGTGAAAAATAGCAATTAAAACATTTTATCGTCATCATCCTCAGTCATTAGCAAACTATTATAAAAGCGAAGGAGGGATTCAACAATTACAAGGAAGCGTTTTTAAAACGACCACTCGAATGAATATTAAACTTTACGGAACGAGTTAATTAACGGAGCTTGTACTTCATCATGCGTATCATCGCAAAAAGGTAGGGTGGTAAATTTTAAAACGTTAGTCGTCGCGCAAAGGGTTTATCGGTCTTTACTCTACACCGTGATACCCAAGGAATGAGTCCTCGATATAAGTGCGTTACAGTGAAGCTGCTGCCATTAATACGACTTGAATATACAATTTACACACGAAAAAGACAACTTGTTTCGCTGTAGCGTGGAAATGACTCTTTAGAGTGTAAAAATCTACTTTCCGCCTGGAAAGTTCTCGATGGTTTTAGCAAAAGCTATCTCAAAAGAAAAATAGTGCATGAAATTTTCATAACTCGGTGCTTCAAAAATTATTGCCGTTAACAATCCCAGTGTGTATATTGTCAAAATTCTATCCTACGCTTAATCCAAATACATTCGTAATTTCGGAAATCGTTGCGGCGGCAGCAGCAGCAGCGCCTGCGCCAAAAAGAAAATAGGAACCCGGCGTTAGTCTTTCGGGGCGTGTTTAGCTGAGAAGTTTCGTGAATATGATCGCTTTTCCGCCTCGTTATTCGTACGATTAAAGACCTGTTGTACCCGACGCCGACCTTGTTTCGCTCTGATGAAAGGGTTTGCAACGGCACCGGCATCTCTGCCATTGAAGTCCTTTCTCTTTCGCGCAAAGCCGCTTCGTTTCAACTTTCGCCTTCGTCTTACTCTAGGTACAGAAGTAGCGACTTACTCGAACTGTGCGTTCGAGTATATATCCTCGTCGATACCGATGAACCCTCGCGCCTGTGTGGGTGTGAAATTATCAGCGAGCCGTCGTAAACCTTCAGGCCGCGCGCTCTTTTAAAGTGTTACCGACTCCGGTGTCTGCTATTGTATTGCAAAGAACAAAAGCTCCCAAATTATGAACTTCATTCGCCACTGCTAACATTGTTACTTGCTTGAAAAAACGAGTGACAATTTCTTTAACAAGTCATGTCAGCAATTGGGGAATACACTTAAAAACGTACTTAATATTCTCCTATAGAAAACTGTAGTCGCTCAACAGTCGTTGGGCAATGATGGCCTTGCGAATCGAAGCCATCATAGCCAATCTCTTTTCCGTCGGAGAAATGTAACTGTGACCTTTAAACCTGATCATTGTCGCCAGCTCCCGTGATGGACGCTAAAATAAGAGTCTATAATCACACGCTTTGTAACAATATGGCGGACCATTCAAAATTATCTATCTGATGGCCACGTCTTTTTGTATTTTTATTACCAACACTACTACCACGGTATACACAGCCGCCGTCAATACCATCACCGCTATTGACCCCTCTAACGCCACTCCCACCAACGACACCGCCAGCATCATCAGGGTCTCGTTACTTGACGGTGGAACGAGTCCGTTACATGTAATAATTAAAACCCCACATTTTCCATCGAATCTCCATATTTCCAGATTCTAGACTCTAAACGCAAATTTGAATCCTTCAATGTTCACATACGTCGATTTACATCTCGAACAGACTATGGTCAGAATATAACTCGTCACTTGAAACTTACGTGATTGACCCCTCTATCGAGCGATTGTAAAGTTCTTGTTATGTCTCTATAGCCTATATACATGATGTATACGTGTGGTGCGATACGCGCCTGAAGATGACGGAGGAACGCATTAAAGTAGGGGCAACGAGAAATGTCCGACACAGGGAGATAAAAAGCATCCGGCCAGAAGGGGTGTTGGGAGTAAAAAGTGTTCGAGATATCGAGGCTCTGTACGTTATATCCATTGATTGTGAAAATCCGAGAACGTAACAAACATCTAGATTCGAGTCCTTTTCAGTTTGCCCGAAAACCTCCAGTCATTTCAATGCATTTAGATTAAAGCAAGTTACGATCAATTATACATAGGATTATCTACGATTGCATTTCACTTTTTACGAATGTTTTGTTTTTTTTTTCTCGAAAAACCGTACAATTCCCACGTCCTAATATGAAACTAGGAAAAGCTAGTTTTATTCGCGTTATATCTTGAAACGCGCACATTTCATGCGGGAGATTCTCACCTACGGGTGAGCCGCTGCGGCGTGTGCGTGAGTGAGAATGACGTGCATGTAAAATACACGGCACGCTGTATATATATATATACGCACACCGAGAGGAGGTAAATACATAGCACGTACGCGGGCACCGTGTAGGAGATCGTTGGTACATAGAAGTACTTGCAGGAAACGACTGGGGCCTCTGGCAGGAGAGGTTGAGGGACACAGAACGAGGGGTTTCGCACTGACGGATTCAAACCGACTCTGGATAGAAACCTAGCAAATTTCCTTTATGGAGGAAAATCCCGACATTGATTGCGCATTTAAAGTGTACCGGTAAAAGTTCTCGGTTGGAGGGACCGACCACCGTTCCCCCGAAGACAAAGGCCGGTAGAAAGTCGTCGCGCGGAGCGAGCCTTTAAAAAAAAAAATTAATTCTTCTTCGTTTAAACTCAATTGTTGCACTAAAGCTTCATTCGAACGTCTTCGATGGCGCTTAAACTTGAAAACCATTCATTGCTTCCTGTTCTTTTTCTTTTTCGTACGCAAATGCCCGTAGGTTCGAAAAAAAAGTCTCGTTTTAGGGTACACTGGGTACAAAGCTGAGTGCTTTCGAAACGTCGAACGTCCCGGCCTGTCAAGAGCGTTACACAGCACTGACAGGAAGATCTCCATCCGCTTCGCCACAGATTGTCAACAAACCGTAATTCGCACGTCCAGCCCAGACGTCTTACGTTGTGGACCGTGGATCAATGTTACGAAGCGAATCTTGATTTCTGTGATGAAACTGCTCAGTTGTAACCTTAACATCTCAGAGATTTTGGTTCGACCCAGTGGTTCTCTTAATTAAACTTGGAGACTCGTCTTGTCGAGGCCTTTATAGACACTGACTATATAAAAGTGGTAATAGAAATTGAAAATTTCTCAAATTTTGAAAGTTCTCGATACTGAAGATTTTCGCTCGAACGTTATATAGAGCGACCTCGTGTTTCACGAGCGCCATGTTTGGTCACGTTGATTTTTAAATCACGCAGATCCTCGTATTAAATTTAATTCGTACGTAAAGTGGGAAATGCTATCAGATATGTGCAATGACCTCTGGCAGGACATCCACCGAGAAGCTATCGGACGATCAGAGTATGAACCGAATTTAAACCAGGACCTTAGGCGGCACGAACCGCGTTAGTTATCTTGCTTTAGCATTAACGTAACTTTTTGCTCGGTGCCGTAAACCTAACCCATCCGCCTGACCCATTGCGGTTATCCTCGAGATCTACGTGATTACCGAACATTTCTTTCAAATGTTTAGGTAAAATCACGTTTGGAACACTTTCAAACTACTTTAGACGATTGGTGTGCGTGGTGTGCTCATCGTCATTGAAAACTGTTAATGATACCAAGACAAAATTCTGACAAAAAAATCAGACCATTAATTGTATGGCAACGACATTATTATCAAAAAACCACTCAGTCGCCTGACCATCGAACGATTCTATAGAACTCGTGAGAAATGCAACTAGTTGAAAGTTTACGACTAAAAGTTATTTTTAGTTGCGTCACGCTTATAAGCAAGGTCTTGGTTTGGTTAGGTCTGTAAAGAATGATGAATACCGACCATCTCAATCTACACAATGTAGCACGAATCACCATAGCTTTATTTCTGCTAGAGTGACTGTATGGACGATAAGGCGAGCAGCGATTAAAAGAGTCAGGAAACGCTATCTTACTCGGAACGAAAGAGTGTATCGTAGCGTTGCGTTGAAAATCGCGCAGCACCGCCTGTCGTAACTGTACTTTCCTATTAAAAAAAAAAAAAAAAAATTGTGCCTTTTATTACCTTTATACGTATATCTCTCCCTAATAGACCTCATTTTGTCCATAGTGATTTCACTGACCATGTTGGAGACTGGCTTTTTTTTGTACGTGTACGCGATTAAATATGTAATGCAAACTACAAATGAAACCCCAATTGCAAATATATAATGCAAACAAAAGAACGCATCGCGATACGAAATTATTCGATGATATATATATATATACACGTTATTCGTTCGAGTATCGCATTGTTAGTTAATCTCGCCTCTCATTGATTTCGAAAGTTCAGACAGGCGTGCTCTAATGAGCGACGGTAATCGCAATTTTATTATATGGAGGGTCAGATTGCTAATCATCCGGTATATGTTACTGTTTTTGGATAAGGGTGCTTTTCAATGCGCACTCGACACACGGACGCATCTCAACAACGAAACAGATCCAATAACTGCCTACGTAGACGTACATCTCTATGTTGCAATTTATGCCATCTGTGTCCTCCTCGTAATGCGATTGTATATACGGCACCAGAAATTATTTCTTTTCCGGCTGAACTTCGTTATCGCATCTTGAGCTGCCGCCGCCGCCGCGTCTCCGTAAGTACTTTTTCATGCAAATGAAAAACCTGTTCGAACAGACATTTTCTCAAGTCCAACTAGCGGAATAATTGCTCATCTCATTGAGTAATTTGCGGCGCGCAAAGAAACGGACGCTGCTGCTTAATTCTCTAATGTATAAGACGACCGCTGGCATCGACAAAAACGAGAACATTTTTTTTCTCTCGATCCCATTGTATTTTACAAAATGAAACAGCAAGTGTTGGGGCCCCTCGCATTCTGTGTTAGGCCCAGGCCTGGATGCTGATTTTCGTTTCGCGTGAAAAGCTCCCTGCCACTAGCGGCGGGGAAACGGGCCATGCAGTAACGGATGAATAAGTCGATGGGCCCTAAACTTGCTATAAAGCGCTGTTTTTTTTGTGCCTTTTCTTTTCAACCTTTCACACATTAAAGTACAATTATTAAAGAATCTTTACGAACTTTAATAAGTAAAAAAAATATTGCTGTTTATAGGGAAATCTAATCCTTGATCGAAGGATTTTTGACATAAAACTGAAAATATTTAACATATAAAAAAGTCTTCGATCAAGAGACCTGGTTTAAAGTTACATGCATATAAAATTGAAAAAAAAAATTTGTTAACTTTCATAGAGTCATCGATTCCAGGTCCATATAATCGATTTTCCGCTGTACTTGCCTAGAGGATGTCGATTTGACCATGATATTTTTGAAAAATCGATCTTTTCTCAACTTTACCGAGTTTATAACTCTAACCCCTTTAAGGCAGTGTCAGACAACTCGACCGAGACTCAGCTGTAATTGCAGTAATTCTTACCGTTCTTACGGCTTACGTCTATATTTCTCTGCGTCGCTCACAGCGTACGTATTACGGCTTACGTTTTCGACGTAAGCCTCTACGTCGAGCTGCCAGCCATGATGGCCTTCGTCGCTCGCGATAACTCACGTTCGAAAAGGCGTATCAAAAAAATACTTGTTCTTGAATTACGTGTCTTGCCTTCGCTTCGAACTGATTAGATTTTGAAATAGATTCGTCGATAAACGACATTGTTCTGCGCAACAACCACCCAATGACGTCCAGAAAAGAAAACTCTCCCTAAAAACACGCTTGAAAGGTAAATACTACAAACCGACATAGATGCCGTGGGTCCACGGGGGCGGAGCCTTCGGGTACTTCCGATAGGCCGTGAATTTTCGATTCTACCGATATTAAACCTGTTGAGAGTTTTCGTGTAATTGCTGGGGGGGAAAAAAAGAAAACACCCGGGACGTACCATGAGTGAAAATGGATTGCGCAGCCAGACAATGTTTCAGACCTCGTCTTGTTCTCTACCCTTCGTACACGACGTACTATTTCCATTTTATCACTTCCGAATGTGGGATTTCTATTCCAGCACTGAGAATGTTCTCGCCAAGTGCGTGTTTTATTCCGATGTTAGCGCCCATGGCGACGATCGATACTGTAAAAATGCCTCGTCAAATATATACCTAGAAATATCCAAAGGTGTTTCCAGTATACACACTCGTCCGTACGTTTTAAAGGGATTAATTTGCTTGCAATTGACGGCAAAAACCCGCGGAGGAGAAAGAGGCGGCGGCATTCATTCCCCCCCACCGATTTTTTTCGAATATTTTTGCGATTCGCGGGACTCCCTTAAACGCGCGGGATATTGTTCGTCAGTGCGTGAACTCTCGAGTGTTCCCATTTGATAGATTACTCGCGGTAAAAGTGCACCTGATGTGTAAATACACATCCGGCAGCGCCAAAGCTCTGTCGAACTTTATAGTTGACACGATTGAGTGACGTCACGAGCGTGCTCGATTTACCGACCAGATAACAATGCGCTCCTGCACAGATATTAAGCATTGTTTCTTGTCACGCGTTTCCCAACTGCCGTTATCGAGTCGCCGGCATCATTAGAGTAGTCATTCCGTTTACGATAGCTCAAGGACGACTCATTAATGTCTAGGCTAACGAAACTGCAATTGAAAACGGAACGTACGAACCGAAAACTACATGCCACGAACGCTTCTTTCTACGTTCCGTCGCGCAGACGACTCTATGTTAATTTTATTTTGGACGTATTCCACGGCGTTCCGAAAATGAATCCTACTTTTAATAGGTTATCGCGTTCGAGTTTTTCCTTTTGCACGGTTTCTTACTATCCGCGCGCGTTTACAAGCGCATTGCAAAACGTTTCATGAGCATCGACGATTATCTGTTTGAAAAATCTTTATGACCAATTCTCATGGTGATAAACGTACTCTTACGTGCTCGACGGTCCGTCGTGCGCGAATAGACGATACCCTCGCACTTGCTTATTCCTCGTATCTGCGAGCATTCCGATTGTTATAAAGAATGCTAAATAAACCAAGTGTGTGTATATTAAACCACCGTTTACGCGAAACGCGTTGTAAAAGACTGATAAAGTTTTCGGACAAAACTATTAACATTTTAATGATGTCAAAGGACTGCTTCAAACTGGCATGATCATTCCACTGATAAGTTCTCTGAACTGGTATGGTTTGGGTTGGTTGAGTCCTGCAAGGTCTATCCGGTATTGAAAAAAAGTTAGGTTAATATCTGGATGAGGATGAAACAATACGAAAGGACACTGGTCTGAGCTTTCAGACTATTTTGTTCATTGGAATGGACCAGCACAGTTTGGGTTTGCTTAAATTAGAGTCCTGAAGGGCTTGAAAGGAATTGGCCCTCTTCAAGGGACCGACGGCCAAACTCTCTCTACCCATTGCCGAAATGACCATCGCAGAAATTCGTCGAATCGATAATCCAAAAACTGCCCTAGCCATTCATGCGCTGGTCTTCAAAATCCTCCATTTTGACTACGAAGTAACTGGACTGAACTCGACTGGACAACGTCGTTCTGGAATTCTGACACAACGGAAAAGTCAGGCGATGCAATGACACAGTTCCTCGCTATACTTATCTCCGTCGAGTTTTATCCAGATGAGGCAACAGCGATAAAAATTATCGGTAAACCTTGATGCGGAAAGTTAGAAATGCTAAGACCACGGACAATTTTCGAGAATCGTCGATCAAACCATAATCGATCGAAGCACCGAATTTTGAGGGGGGGGGGGGGGGAATCCCGAAAAACGGGGGGGGAGGAGAGGACATACGAGAACCCCGGCGCCAGTTGTGGGGGAACCGGGGATACGAGAACGCCGCGTACATTTTTTGGGTAAACGGGGCAAAACGGTACCCTGGACCGAGCCTATACGGTGATCTTGCACCGAAACACAACGAGTCCACGGACATGCGAAATAGTTCGCTGGCTCGCTACGTCTCGTCCGCGCACGGTTTTTCGTTATCGACATTTTCACCGTACATACATGTGCGATCGTGTTAGCTCGATGTCCGCTCGAACGTGTGCGCGTGCGGACGAAAGAGTGAATGCGTGAATTTGCGTGCGCGCATTAGTGTACGTGCTTGCTAGCGAGCGGGCCTGTGCGAGAGAGAGAGAAGAAAATTCGCGCGTACGAGTGAGCGTGTGCATGCATATGACCGCGTGCAAGAGAGCCTTAGCGTTTACGTGCCAGCGCGCATATGTATATGTATATACGGATGTATATATCTATATATGTATATAGATGTACATGTACGTGTGGGTAGAATTTTGTGGAGGTTTCCCCTAGCAACGAGCACCGGCAGCAGCATCACTAGCAGTACCAGCACCAGCACACCAGCCCGGCTCGGCTTAGGGAAAGCTATAAACCACGCGAGAAATTATTCTCGTATTGCTTACGATCCGGCGTATTTCGTGTGTCTTTTGACGAATGACGTTTCGCCCATTTTCGAGATGTCGACATTATCGCCTCATTGGGCGACGCAAACGAAGGACACCGACGAATTCAGAGCCGGAGAGAGGCTGACTCATTTTCTTACATACATACGCGCCGCGCGCTCTCTTATCTCTCATTGAACACCACCTCCTCTCTGCTGTAAATCTCAACAAATAAAACCAATCTGCAAAGAAAATATTTAAATTTCGCTCATTTCTGAGTGACTGATGAAACAACTTTTGGGTAAGGATTGAACGATCGATCGATCAATCACTGGCCTTATTCGGTACCCCCGTAATAATACATAATAGTTACAACGATCTTTTCAAATAAAAGAACAAAAGCCGCCGTCGTGCATATATCGGAAAAAAAAGCAGGTTTACCGTGTACTCGGTTACAAACATTTATTATAATTACTGGTTCTTAGTGTGTTTCCATTGAAATTACAGACAAAACGATAAGGCCAAGTGCTAGAAACTGAAAACCGTTATTTTTGCATTACGCTACTTTTACATTGTGTTCAACTATGTATTAACACGATATCAGAAAAATGGTTACTAACAAAAAAAAAAAAGAAAAAAAAACTTTGGCCATTTCGAGACGCGCCTCCGTGTAATTTCGTAAAAAATACTTTTCAACCGAACGTAAATGACTTTATAAAATTGTAAACGCTTGCGATTTTTACTGTCTCGGCTATACAAACACGAGATAAAAATGTTGCCCGATCTTGTCCATCAAGCGATAAGGATTTCAACCTGTACATCTTTTATTTAAAATGCACGGAGAGAAGACTGCCTCGGCTCCTCGGCTCGAATTCGCACGTCTCATCCCCGTCCTTCGGAGAATATGTGAAAATGATGATATCGAATCGCGTGTCTTTTTAATGAAAAATTAAAACGGCGAAAAGACTCATTTCGGGCGAGATCTAATTATAAGAAGCGACTAGATGTATGATTTCTTCATTACATTGTCACCACGCTATTACTTATTAACATACGTTCCAGAATCGAAGTCATAAATAGTCTAGATCCAGCTCCGTTGGATGGTAACCTAGTTATAACCGAGAGTAACATTCAGAGTTTTGAATTCCCTTAAGGATTTTTTGAAAATCTTACGACTTTTTCAAGAACATATGCCTGCAATACTTCATTCGCATTACCCTTTAATATCTCCTAGACCGCATTTTTCCAGTTTTCTAACAGTCGACGGTTCTGTAAGTGCTTGAATAATAAAACGTTGACGCTCAACATTTTTTTATTTTAATCAACAATTTCGCGTCAAAATCGAATGAGGGATTCGACGTAATGTAATGGCGGAAAAATTAAATGAGTTTCAAAATGGCGGCCATTTTAGATTTTTCCACGAGTAACCATTGAAATTGACAAATTTCTTCCGAAAATTGTGTTTAACGCAGTTTTCTAGGTCTCTCTGATCACGAATCCGTTATTAAATTGGCCGAAATTCAAGCTGGCGCATTAAATATGGCCTGTTGTATAAAACTGTAATACGTGCAATGATATATTCTTGTATAAACGTTGTACAACGTCGAATCTTTAGATTTTTATGAAAAATTGAGACATTTTGAAAAAATTCACACCGGGCAGATTCGATCCGCCATTTTGAATTTCGGAATTTTGTTCGTTTACAATCTATCACGAGTGTTAATCTTAAAATTGTAAATATATATGTACTCATAAAGTGTTCAAAATAATGGTTTGCATCATTTTAATCTGGTGCTACGTGCTGATCTTTGAATGAGGTTTGCTGACAATTTATTGGGATGTGATTGGCACTCAGACTATCCTCGCAACTTTCTTTATATCTTACTGTTTTTTCTTTAATGGAAAGCTCATAATATTTTCTTATTATCTCGTTTGGTACAAACCAAGGCGCGTTTAAAATGTTTCTAAGCGTTTTGTTTTGGAAACGTTCGATTATTTCTATGTTGGAATTTGCTGCTGATCCCCGTAACTGTATGCCATGGGTCCATGAGGGTTCTATAATGCACTTGTAGATTAATATCTTGTTTTCTATTGATAACTTTGATTTCCCGCCTAGAAGCCAGTATATTTTTCGTAATTTGAGATTTGCTTTCATTGATGTTAACTCTCCATATTTTGAACCATTGCTTGACTTTTATTAAATTCTTTTGTAAAATATGTGAAGCAGCCGTTGGGTTTTTCCTGCGATGTCATTATTGAGAGGTGTCATCTGCGAAAGTGCCAAGTTTAAAGAAATAAAAATAAATTAATTTATCAGTCATTAAACTAAATGAAAAATAATTAACATGCCGACGTTTCGATCCCAGGTGTGGATCCTCTTCTGGAAGCAAAATAAAAATAAATAATGTTGTAATTTTTAAATTTCAATCATTACAGTAGAAAAATCGAAAATAACATCACAAATTTTTCAGCTTCAAGACGCCGTGTTGCGTGTCGCCATTTTGAAATTCGACTTTTCCTCCCGGAATAAAATAAGATTACGACAATGAGAATTCTAGTAGAATTTACCACCTCCGAATGCGCGATGCACTATTGTTCAAGTTAAACTAAAAAGACGGATTTGGCCCGTGCATGCTTCGATTCATAATCATACGTGACGTTCGTCTCCATACCCTTATAAACTGCACATTCCACGCAACCCAGCTGGAACAATGACTTTCCAGTTCCATATAACGCCACTGTTTATAGTAAATATACAATATCGTCGTCGCGAAACGTCCGCCCAACGTTTAACGCAGGGTGCACGGGGAGAAAAAGGGTTGGCGCTGGGGGAATATGCGTGTGGCGTAGCAATGCTATTATCATTAACACTATAGCCATGTTCTCGCTTCGGGCGGGTTCGATATTAAAAGAGCAGCGAATTACGCCTGACCTTTCTCAATGATGCGTCGGGCCCTCCTAACCCTGGTCCATCGAAACAGACGATCATTCATGTAATTACGACTGTCATAAATTTCGTGATGCTATATTACCCTAAACGGATGATAGGTAAGCAGTGTGTTCGCTTCATTACGGCTCTGTCCGGTTCTGAATCCTGTTTCTGGTTCCCCTGAATTTTGATCAATCAATAATGACATGTTTTGCAGATGAAGTTTCGATAAAAAGCATCGTGATTTTATTAATTCCTTTTGTTCGTATATTGAGGCAAAATTCCACTTGTCGACGCATTTTTCTTTGGGTCCTTGGCATTAATTTATCGCCGATTTCCGCAAGTGGTGCTATCATCATCCCCACATTGGCCGTTATATTGATACTGCAGCGCGTTCCTCCTGTGTCGCTATTCAAATTGAAATTGCAAACGGGGTAGAAGTTTACGCAATCTTGAACTTGCAGAAAAGCGACGCTACGTATAGCAGCATCTGCCCGCTACGATACTACTCGCTAACGGCGAAATGATGCTCGTAAAAAATCCCGCGTATGCGATGAAATTTTACGAGCCAAATAATAATAACCTCTGCGGCGCTGCGCTCGCGTTAACGGCCTTCTGATAGTTACGTTCAATTTCTTTTCTCTCTCTCTCTCTCTCTCTCTCTCTACCCCAATCGAAGGTCATAACGTGCCTGTGAAAGAAATTCACGGATAAATGTTTTACGTCCGCGTAACGACAATAACCCTGCAACGTATGTTAATTTTCAATATTAGCGTCGCGCGTCAAAATCATGGATCTATAACTCATGACGCGTTGATTCGATCCACCAAACGATCCACGAACGTCGATACGAGTTTTATTGAAAAGGGATACGATTCATTTGTACCTGAGGGATGATGATCAGCTTGAGCGAATCGCGTACAAACCTCAGCTTTTGCCTTTGCCCGAGACGTACGCGAACCGATCCTTCATCGAGTGACTCTACGGCCATATCAATCCCGACATCACTCTCATTAATCTCGCGCAGGTGAAAAGGGAGTGTGATTAAATTACACGCGTCAATTGTCCAGAAGAGTTAATTAAAGGAAAAAAAGTTCCGCCTGATGACATTATGATAACATGGGAATGAAGTGGTTCGATGCGTTTGAAATGCTGGAACGCAAATAGTCACTTTAGAAAATTAATCGACAAAGCCACAAGAGCATACGCCACGTGCTATTTATACAGTGGTTAAAGTCGGTTAGGTTGGATCGAGCACGCTAAATAATTTAGAATCGGTTTTTAAAGTGTTTTGTTTTCCGCTATATCGCCTGCGAATGAATCGTCGTTTCATTACCTTCCATTACTTTATATACAATTACGAACTCGGCGGAAATCAGATTTGATTGTAGTACAGTAGTATTCGTCAGTTCTTTTAGTTATCAATATAGTTTTTCCCAGTTCCAAAAAGGTTATGTGACTATTCCAAAATTAAGTCCAGTCGAGGAAGATTGACTGAACACTTGAATCGACTTGAGAAAATCAGTCTGACCTAGACGACACTTGTATCCATCCAAAACTGATTCGGTCGTATATAATATTGTAGAGTCGCGCAACAATGAGGCGGACACCTACGTCCTGGGCATTGAGAAGATCTCCAGAATATCAATACTTGTAAAATATCGCGAAGATACCTCGTGAAGACTTCGCAAAATATACAGCATAGAACCTTCCAAATTTAGACTGGAATGACTTCCACTCCTCCAACTTGTACTCTCAAATTTAAACTCTTCTCCTCGATCGCTTTGAGCCCACACGCTCATACATATTGTGTGCGATCTTGCTTCGCCATTCTTACGTTTTTTAGAGGGGGTAATGGGATAAGAAACGCGGAAAGCATATATATTTTACTTTTTTAAATGTAACATTCAAAATTTTTTAGCGACGACAAGGAAACGAGAACCTTAACCTTTCGAGATTGGTGCCGATCGTCCAAGTGGATCCGTATATAACATGGTACGTCCGCAGTCTGTGTATAGCAATCCGTTATTCCTTGAGAAATCAATGCATAAACTTGACACTAGTCGGTAACAAAAAACCTCCGGGATTCGCGAAGCGGTGAAGCTGATTGAAATCGTGAACTTGTACGCCACTTTCTCATTCCCGATGCCCCCCGATGAATTAATTAGAGCTCGTCGCAAAAAATAAGGCTTACGCGCGCGTGTCTCACCGACGTATTTACATACAATGTTTCGCTTCGGATATGAAAGTGTAAGTCGCAAAAAGCGAGAACTTAAAAAAGAGAAAGGATGAATAAGCGAGCGTCGTCGGCCGGGAAAAAAAAAAGAAGTGCGAAGAGAACAAGGAAAGAAACAAGATAGAAAAGGGTTGTCGCGTCGAAGGAAGGTAGGTAGGAGGTAGCGGCGCGCCGGAGGTCCGCGCTACGTGACGAGAATCTTAAACAGCGCCTCGCAAGAAGAAAAGTTGCAAACGATCTAGATCGCGCGAGTCATGCCGGCTTAAAAATGAACAATTACGTTACGACACGCGCGTCTTTCCGTTTTTTACGTGATATCAAGACGTCTTTGTCGACTGCCGCGTCTCGTGTTTTTTTCTCTCGGGCTTTGGGAGCGTCGTGTCTTCTTCCTATACGCGCGAGATATTTTCCATGCAGTGCGTTAATGCGATCGTATTATTCATCGATGTATGTTATTTCGATGTACGTTTCGATTTCTCAATACGTCCGCAGGGAACAAAAATTTCTGGCGTAATTTGTTAAATGCATAATATTTCCTTCATTTACGACGTAAATGATGTTGACATTGTATAACTCCCATTGGGCGCTTTCATGTATTGTATAATACACAATACTACACCGTATGGGGAAAAAAAACATCACTGTGGAAATGCCAAGCTTTGAATGGGAAAATCACATTATCTGTATTGTGGATGTCACAAATCTTCAGGTTGTACAAAACTAACCGCGCTGCTATCATCGTGAGGATTACGCAAAACGCTGGACCGTACGATGATTTGGAGTAAGTATTCCTTCTTGTATAATCTTATTTCGAAAGAAGCCACGAACCAGTATCGTCAGCAGCCGAAGAAGCCGCAAGCAAGGTCTTTAAAAGGGAAATCAGCTTTTTGTCCAAATTACGAAAATAACACAACAACACCGAATGAATTACGGGCGACGTAAGATTCCCCAAAGAGCGAGGGGAACGGAAAACCGTTTTCGGGACTACAGTAGACAGCCTTGCAGTGCGCCGTCAAGGTTTTCGTCTCTCTCGTTTTTCGTAATTCATAGATTTACGTACATCCTTAGATTTTCAATTTAGATAACCCGAAAAGAAAAAGAACTGTTAGTTATGTGGCCCATGGCCGACATAACGATTACCCTTAGGCAGATGTTTTCACGGAAAGTAAGAGGAACGTAAAGATGTCACTTTCATTTTTGGCGTAGTAGAAATCACAGCGGGCTTCTTTCTCGTGCGCCTCTCCCCCTCGCTCTTTCCAGTCTATGTAACCGAAAAAGTTTCACGAAATTAATCACGGTGATGCCACCACACAAACCCAAGTATTTCAAACAAAGCATTGCGCGGGGGTGGGTACATTTTCTTTTCGAGTTTATTTCTCGAGCGGCGCAACCTTTAATCATTCGTTAAACTTCGATATACGAGCTTCTGTTTAATTAACGTCGCTTTAAATGTAGAAGCGAGACGATAAGACGATTAAGACGTGCCCACAAAAAAGGGGGTACCTGCGACAAACATTACGAATTCAACAAGTCGAAGTTCATTACCGTTTACGCGCGTTACATCATACCGCGTAAAAAAGTCGTTCACGCGAACAACGCGGCAATGGAATAACCGAATGAATGAAAACATATGCTTTTTCACGGCGATTCTCCCGTGTGTCCTACCCAATCAAATTTTATGAGCCGTATCGGTCGCGCCCTCGCTCCTCTCTCACGTGATCTCTAACCCACCTATACTTTACTACCGAGCTCGACATTCCCCCGATATTTTTAATAGTTGTTGGTTCTCCATCCACCCCTTCTTCCTTTTCTCCTCCCGCCTCCTTTCTTGCTGCTGTCCTGTTTTGTCGCCGCCAGAAATATAACATTGTCGCGCGCGCCGTTAACGGAGCGAGCTTTAATTCGCCGATGGATTAAGCGGTTCGAAACTATCGGAAAGTTGGCGGCTGTTTTTTTTGTCCCTCCCCAAACGTTTGAATAATGAATAATGAACACAAGCTTCGCTCCTATATATACAGGAATAAACTTTCGTTAAAAACCAAAACTATATCTTTTTTTTTTGGTCTTTTTTCCTTTCTTTTACGCGCCATCTCCGATAAATGTTTGCATTAATAACGAACTTTTAAAGCGAGATTAATTTGCGAAGACAAAAAACGACCTTTTACTTTAGGTTACATTTCTACGAGACGTAACGCTACAAAGAAGTCCCTCCCGTGTTTCGCCTCAGCCGCTCTCCGACGGCTGCGCGCCTCCCACGCTCTCGGCCTCTACCAGCACCTGGATACAGAACTCCTAGACAACAAAACGATTCGAAACACCTGGAGACTGAAATGCGGCGAAGTGTATGAAAATTTACATGCGGGAAACTCCGCCGCAGAAACTGTCATTACGGAAGGCTCTTTTTCTCTTGCACAGAGTGTAGAAAGCCGAATGCAGCATCGAAACGATAAATGACAATAAGACACTTGGCAGATAAAGTCCTTAAAATTCAATTTCTTCACGAGCCAATACGGAAACTTTCCGATAAATTGTCAGAAATGAAAATCGGCTAAGCCCAAACATTTTTCCGCGACTGCTGGCTGGCGCATTAGACGTTGCTTGGCAATGGCCACCGCTGGAGCTGTGTTCCACGTCGTTGGTTCTGCTGGCAGTGAATAACTGTACGTATCTCAATACTGTTCTTTAGAGAAGCAGCTGATGTGGAACAAAGCTTAGCCGTAAAACTTCCTTTCGAACCTTTCAGCGACTGTCGCGGGATTAGTTCTGTACGAACAATTATCTTGTCTGCGTTAACCCATTCATGTCGAATCGCATTGACGTCCAGATGGGCTATAACCGAAATGGCAATCTTCCACATGGGCCCCGACACACGGGGATAGCTTTGGGCCTTGTCATGTTTTAAACAATCATCTATTTTTAATATCTATCATCAACTTCGATTATCCGACAAATGCTATACTACACTTGTCAATAATGTTTATTGTCTGGTACAGTTAGGCCCTGTCCAAATCCCGCCAACGTTACCCCCTCGACCAGTTCGCGAATGCGCGCAATACTATTTTTAATCGCCCGCCAATCACAACTCTACTTGGATGATGTTAGAGGCTTGTGGTGGGGAGAGGGATGCAGGATAGAATATAGATTTGGACAGGGCCTACCGTAATTTAGTCTTTCTCGCCATGCTATTACACCAGTAAGCATTACAGAACGAAGCACTGCACATGATTGCTCGCTTTTGATGATTCCAACTAATTAAAACGCTCATTTCGGCGTAGATCCCGTATTCGATTCGTTATACCATCCGTCTACTGTTGATTACAAGTTAATCGAAAATATTTCACTCACTGTGTAGTCATTCATGCACATTGTACAAGATACATTCAGTGCTTTGATAGATATGTTGCAATAAAATATACATTCATAATTTCCGGATCTTTTTAAATGACTGTATCATTCCTATGATTACATTGATGCATTTCCTACATGATTCCCCAAAAACTGGTGCAATACTACCAAAGTAGCGCGCCAATAACCAAAAGATTCGACTCCAAACTGTTCATTAGCACCTTCGCTTCCGTGACACCTATGTCCGATCGCGGCCCTGCACCCAGTGTAATATCAATGTCTTTTCTTTTTACAGACAAGCGTTTTACAGAAATTCCGAGAACACCTGGACCAGGTCCTCCAACTTCACGCTTCGAACAGTGTCGATATCGTAACCCACTGAGGTTTTACCGTAGTCTGCTATTCGAAAACTACCGTAAAAAGTTGACTGACCACTATTTTCTTAAAAAAGCCTTACAGTAAACTGTACCTCCGTTTCGATTGAAACGAAAACTAGCCGACCTACCGCTGCTTAATCGAGGGTCAACTTCTGATCGGCGGCGTTAGTGAAAGTGTCCGTTAAGTTGTTCGATCAGTTTGCGCCGCAATCACGCCCTCCTGCCGCATGCGGCCCAAGTGTCGCATCGTAGCTGCAGAAAATTTTCGAATTTATTCCAAGACTCGCGGAGAATTCGTAACGTAGCCGCCGAGAAAGTTCTGGGAAGCTGGCAGGAGGTATTAGAAGAACCGGGCAACCCTTTGAATCCTCAAAGTGAGGCGAGACGCGGCGATGCGACGGGACTTTGACCGAGTTTTCAAGCGACCGACTGCCGAGATCCACCACCTGGACGACCTCGCAACACCTCCGTTGCGTAGTTGGTGTATTAAACCTCCCGCTTACTCTCGTCCATTACTCCAACTTTGCCGTTCTCCAGGTTCCAGCTTTTTGCTGCTTGATTGTGTGCTTGGCGGAAGCCTATAACCACGAAACGAATTGTCGGTCAAAAGATGCCCGCACTTTTTCGAGTAGGAAACAAAAAAAAAAAAAAAGAAACCAATTCTATCACTCAGGAGGGAAACTAGAATTTTCCTTGAGTACTCGCTCTGAAGTGATTCAGTTCTTGTAAGCGCGCCGGATTTCTGCAATCTGTTCACTCGCGAGATTCGCACTGAAAGCTCGGCTCTCGTGCTCGAGCATCGCGCCATAAATCTCTCAAATTAATAACTTTATCGCCGCTAATGTTGGTCATTTTTCTGTTTTCTTTTCGCTTATTTCTGCCTTTTTAATCGTCCGCCATGCAGGTAGGTGTATCAAATTTTACATAATCCTCATCGCTCGCTACGTTTTCGCTGCATATTATCATTACGGCTTATCGCGAGTGCACCTGAAGCATTTAGAAAAGCAGTATGCACGCGATGGTGCGCTTCGTATCGTTCGATACCATCTTCGAGTTTACCACCACGATATATACTTCCACTATAATAACAGTAATGACGAAAAATAGCCGCGAGAATCATTCGCTCGATTATTACAATCGATACGTGTTGCAATAGGCCGGGCTGAACAATGCATTATCTTAAAGTCGAATTGTTTCAGTCGATCCGTACCTTACACTCGATATGGATATAGACATTTGCGTTCACTCGAAGGCGAGCTTTACTACATCAAATATGCACCTTGTAAGATGCGCACACTTCGGTACGATAGACATTTTATGCGACGGTCGACAATTTACCGTTATCCGCCGTTGTAAGGTAACAGTTCCCTTGCGTGTCTGAAAAAGTCTATATTGACGTTGGAATGTAAAAACCAAACATTTTGGGTGATGGTCTACGTTTTAGGGATTATTATCTCCAACTTTTAAGGATGGCGTCTAATTTTTGGGCGATGGTCTAACTTTTAGACATGGCGTATAGAAATTATCGATCGTTCCGAAGTGTTTGTGGACGAATGGAAGGGGAAGCCCCCGACGTTCCAGCAATTTGGCTACAAAGAGCTGAGTAGGCGATTTCGAAAAAGTGCGCAATCGTGTAAACGAATCAGGAAATCCAAACGAACGGCCATATTTTCGGTTACATCAGCAACAGCGAAGAAAACGAATTATCCACACGCCAGTAGACGTAACGAGAAACTCGCGGTGCTTTCGCGTTTGTAATTCCATCTTGCGAATATATGGCTAGGCAGGCAGACACGTGGAGGCATGACTAGCGCGTTCTAAGCTCGGTGATTGACCAACCGGCTGATTAAAGCGCTAAACAATACTACGGATTTAAATGGCGATCATGGTAATTACGCATTCGCCACGGACGCACGAATCGATCACTGCGAAAATAACGTTGACGCACCTGTTAGCTTTGATAATGCACGCGAGGCATTAAATTATTATGCATCTGCCGATTTTCCAGATAGTCCGCCTGAATTAAACGCTACGATTGGCGCGCCGAATAATGCGACCCGTCCAAAAGAAATATAAATATTACATTCAATTTGATAACGATAACGCTCCGGTGGATGAAGTCATTGCCGGCTAACGCATCTCCCTGCTTTTGTGATAATGAAATCGATTTCGGCGAACCCGTACAGCCGATGATTTCCACTTGCGCGGAACCTCCCAACGTTTTACTCACTTCATTTATCCGCGGTCCTTTAAAGCGGCACGCGTTTGTGGAAATGCGCCGCATGCGATCACTGACTGATCCGTACTTTTTTTTTTTTTAATATCCCTTCCGACGATCAGATTTTGAACAAACACAATTATTAGAAATAACACGTGAGTGTGATTTTTTCTTTTTTTTTCTGACAATAGTAACATAATGGTATAGAATTTCGGATCACTGTCACCGTGTGGGTGTGTGACAATGTTCTTCTGGACTTCGCGCTACTTAACTTTTTTTTTTGTGTGTGTTTGTGAAATCCACCAAGGCTGCAAGACACATGTTGAGCCTGCACTTTTTCACGTGCTTCCGCACAACTTCCAGAAGACACCCTTGTGCCTGCTATAAATAAACCATCGTAATATCAGTCCATGAAACTGACAAACGGTAGTAAGTGTTAATAGCGTAGCAATTAATCACTAGGCGCCCGTCGCGATTTTCGTGACTCTAAAAAAAGATACTGACCTTCGGACGGTTGATCATTATTGGTTCGCTGGTGTTGCCAGTCGGACCCGTAAAAATTTAAGGTATCGATACCTGCGTTACTGAACACGCACACTTTTTAGCTCTCAGACCAAATCGAGGGACGCTTTTATTGCTTTGTCGTTCGATGCTTTTCTTCAATTTTCGTGACAATACGATTGTCTGCCACTGCCGACCAGTCTCTTATTTCAGTGTCACTACATAATCGCTTTTCTCCTGGTGCAGAACTGGGTCATCACTTCGTATATATAACATCACGCATTTTTGTTTGTACGAGCTCGGTACGATATTGTTGTCAATTAACCAATTTCAATATATGTTAAGAAATTCAAACGGTCATTCTAAGTAAATAACGGAATTCTGATTACGATGTTAGTGGAGCCTAACCGTTGCTGTTAGTGGTTGTGTAACACACTGAAAATGGTCACGGTAATAAAAAAAATATGTACGAAACATTACATGCCAAGCGGGCCACTTTTTCTATAGATACATACATAGAAATAGTTTTCGAGGTCGATGATTACGAATTTGAGGTCAGACTTTCAAAACGCAAAATGGTGAATCCAAAATGGCGGCATGGAGTCGATAAACATCGTCGTTTTGCATGAAACTTACTATGTGAACGTTTTTGAGGCGTTTATTACTGTTTTTACGTAAAAGAGAAATCAATTCTCATGAGAATGAAAAAAAAAAAAAAAAATTGGTTCGGACACATTGAAGTTAATTAAAGGGAGACACGTTATCAAAATGTATTTTATATTTGTCGCTGTTGAATGTCCGTGGAAGTATAGATGCCCTCCTCCACTCCGTTATAAGCATTTACGTACAGAATCCAGGGTTCTTCTTTTCTCCCACGTAGTATAATGAATGCCTCAGAATGTCCCCAGAATGTCTCCAGAATGTCTAGACATTCTGGAGACATTCTGAGTCACTCGGGGGACATTCACTGCTACGTGGGGTAGGCATCTGGTTTCGAACGCTGTATCGTGCGTAATAGCTGCTTATCACCCTAGAAATTTGTATTTACTATAGCGGTTTTTTTTACTCGAATCAGCTATTTTTCCGTACTTTTCCTATGGAATGTCTTGAGGGTACGAATAAATCGAGAAGTTGCTTTTAAAAATTGAATTACATTTTTCATCTCCGTATTTCATTACGCGGATTAAAACACCCGGCAACACACAACAACAGGCATCGATTGCGTAACAAACATTATCATCGTGGTTATTTCTTACATAAATGTTACATTAATGTTACATCATTGTTACATTGTGGATAATAGATTTATGCTGAAATATATACTATAACTGTTCCTCAACGACCTTTTCGTTCGTGGTTTATCACGTGTTACATCAACTCCCAACGTTTGTTTTTTCCAAACCCGTAATTAACCGACAAACCAACTACGAATCACATTAAAGACAATCTAGGATGCTACATAATGTCCGTAAAATTGAGTCGATTAATGGCCAGCAATGAAAACCCCATCGACGTTAATATCCCCCCAACAAGCGACGAAATATCGCGCATAAATAATCGAAACCGAATAATCGAGCAGTCTACGAAATTCTATATATATATATATACCCACACGATATATGTTATTATATCGAGCCGTAAATTATTCGCTCCAGCAGCTACCAAGTGGTCTCGGAACGTCTAATATACCTGTAAGGGCCTGGGGAGAAGGGAGGGACTTTTCACTTATGGCCGTGCAATAGTGTGCCCATAACCATCCGAAATCCTGGAATTCTTGCTTGACCACTGCGATTTATGAACTACCAGTTGGGCGCCACCCAAACGCTGACAAACTTGACGATTCTCGAAAATATATATATATATATGTATACTTTACGCCTGTATCTTTTTAACGTGATCCGGTGGGTTCGGATGTCGCGTATGTGGCACCATTCTTCCTCCTCCTCTATATTCGTGTCGAAGAGCAACCGCGCGCTATTTGCATGTTGAGATAATTACGTTTATCTTGTATCTATACGATCGAGCCGAAAACAATAGTGTGCAATGCACGCGCGCCTAATTTGATACCGAGGCCATTAACGAGCGTTGCAAAAAAAAATTGCGACTTTTTTCAGTACGCTTTGCCGGTCTAGACTAAATCTGAACTCCCCCGTTGCAATTGAATGCCCCCAGAATGTCTCCAGAATGTCTAGACGATCTGTTAAAAAGAAATTTGCCTTTGTCCTTACAAAACAAAAAAAAAAAAAAAAATTCGAAAACTCGAAAAATAAAAGGTCCTTGAATCTCTCGAGAGCGCGCGCGAGTGCAGGCTTAACGCAAATGATCTATTAAAGCTATATATATAGGGAATCGCACCGAAACTCACGTGTTAATGAAGATGTAACCCTGTTAACTGCAGTTTGGATCTTTAAACTTTGTTAAACCGCACTGAATCTCGGCTAATTTTCGATCAACTTTTAGATAAATCGAGTTTAGATACCTTAATGAAAATCTGGCTTCGCTAAGAAACCCGGCTTTTTTTTTCTTCGATTATTCTCCGAATTATTATTGTGTTAAACGATAACGGCGATTGGGAATGTTGACGCAGTTCCTTCCATCGTCACGTTACTTTTGATAATCAAGCACACAAACTAATTGTTCAATGCACCGAAAACAATATCTCGAGTTCTGATTGGCCAATTTTAAGAAATCGACGAATGTTTTATTCCGCAATAAACTAAGAAAGATACAATTTTTTAAATTTCTGTACGTTATCATTTTTCATATTGTGGATGTCTCTCGGACTTCAAACTGGTCAATTAAAGAAAAAAAAAAATCAGACAACATGAAGTTGGCCCCCACTGAAAGAAGAAGAAGAAGTAACGGCCGTATGCCACCCGCATAGTTTTGAAGTTCTTTAAGAATTTTAAAAAAAGTTCTGTCGATTTTACCTAGAAAAATTTATTACAAATTTTAAAGTTCTGTAAATTTGTCAATTCACGTGGGATCGAAAAATTTCACGAGGGAAAGTTGTACATAAATTGCACACCTACATTGTACATAAAGTACACACAATGTCTGTGTATATTGCACGACAAACTTTTAAACGTTCTAACAAAAATTTCCTTAGCAGTAGCAACCGCGACTTCAGAATGACTCATTTTTTTTCCAGTTACATGCGTCCGACATTTTATCGCTGAATTCCACGTTGCCAATTCGGATATAACGTTATTAAGTTATAATACAATTATACTGCTAATGATGTGTGCAATTCAGGGTTCGTTCAAACTCAGGGTACGTTAAAACTCGATCGTTTGAATAAAACTACTAAAAGATCTACTAATTGGACGAATATTACGAAACATGAAAAATATTCATTGAATTTCTAACCTAAAAATTAAGAAGGCTGTAATGAGGCTATATATTCCTAAAAAAACTACACCTTCCAATTATGCCCCGAAAACTATCGGTATTCCCGGCATCTTTATCGCATTAACGAGTTCTATAATATATCTTTGGAAAAGTGACAGGCGCTTTTTCCTGTCCTCGACTTTTGTATTTTATTCGTTTGACCTTCGGAACACTATGGACCAGTAGAGAGGGACCCACTGTCATGCCCCATCTGCCGCCATCTTATCTCGATTTCGCAAAAGAGAAACAAGTCACTATAGAAAAGCATAGCCCAGTCCAACGGTAAAAAAAAAAATAATAAATTAAGTTTACCAACTTTACAATCCACTCACTTATGTAATAGAAATTACTTGTAACCATCAATAGTGGCTCGATGATTCTACACTGCTATTTTCCGCATCGCCTACAACTTTTTGAATAAGTTGATAAGAAACTCGATAAAAGAAAATGTATTGAAATGGATTCGAAAATAAAAAAAAAAAAAAAAAAATAGACGAATTCATTTACGACGAAGCGAATTGGTATCAATCCTTCGATACATTTCAATTCATCTTAATCTAAAATGAAGTAATTTTAATTTTATATATGTAATTAAACAATTTTTCTTTATTCATGAACCGTTCTAAACTTATTTATTTTGAGTATCACAATGGCCATTACAGTTCAAACATAAAAAAAGATGTTGACATAAATATCAAACACTTTTTTACACAGTTTCGACCAACTGTAGGTCCTCATCAGGGGCATTTCGTATGAGTCGGAATATTATATATGTAATGATTGAATTTGGATTAATACGAATCGAGATGCATATTGATAATCGACAGCCATTAATTTATAAATATTAATTCAAACGTATTGAAATGTCTTGATAATGATATCCCAGTAAACGAAAAAGTATTGAGATTTCCAAAATAGCATCGAGAACAATTGGAAAGCCTGGAAAAGTATTTGCGTTTAAAAACAAATAAACTATTGAATTGAACATTTTTGGTAAAAATTAAAAATGTGAAATTGAACCAAGGTTAGCAATACGTACGTCCTGGATGATCTTGT
This sequence comes from Trichopria nigra, assembly GCA_030522945.1. Classification (NCBI taxonomy): domain Eukaryota; kingdom Metazoa; phylum Arthropoda; class Insecta; order Hymenoptera; family Diapriidae; genus Trichopria; species Trichopria nigra. The sequence goes on from JAPYZR010001070.1 coordinate 26,854, forward strand.
ATAATTAATGACAACAGTTTAGCTTTTCAATGGTGATTCAAACAATTTTGGCGATTTAATTTTCCTATAACAATTTCAGTATATTTACTGAAGATGTGACGAAGGTAGAAACTGTATAGTCTAAAAAAAAAAATAAAACATTGAAGTTTATAGGCTACGACAAAAATTATAGTCATATTTATTATATGACGCAATCAATGTATAATATCAACGGCGATTATCTACCATTGCTCGCGAAAGTGGATTTATTACTTTAAAAGACTAAATAATAATATTGACATTACATAATGGCTTCGTATGACGCTGGTATGTTTGATTGTTCGAATCTAACGTTGATAGCGTGTTTTGAATTTTTTAAATAAAGAAAGATATTCTCAATTTCTTTTCTTTTGTTATGATTCCATTCGGTTGCTATGATGTTTACATTTTGGTAATCAAAACAGTGAGAAGCGTTAATACGATGAGGTGTTAATCCCGTGTATTTTGATATTCTGGTCCATATACGTTGTTCTTTTGTTCTTTTAGTCCCGCGCCTAAAACTCTCTAATAGTCTATATCTGTCCACGGTTTTTAGTCCTTCCGACGTTTGTGTTTGTGTTAATTGGTTTGTGAGCTTAGATAGGTTTTCCGACAATTCTCTAACATATGGTAATGATATGTAGTTTTATAAATGTTAGCATTATATATGCTATCGGCCGATACACGGCATCCTATATGAGAGAAGCTATTGATTTATTTCGCCTACTTTTTACTTTTCTTTTCTGATTTTTACCTTTAACTTCGTATATTTCTCTTGTTTTTTTTTTTTTTTTTTTTTCAATTTTCAGTAGATCGTCATCGTGTCGCGATTATACGTCTATCTTCATAGCATTGACGTTTTTGCAGGTTATGTTCAATAATTCGTGCACTTTTTAATTCATGATCGAAATTCGCCATTCAGAAACGATCTTCCACATTGTTTTTTTTTTTCTCCGAACAACATTAACGTGCATTATAACGCTATAATCGATTCGGTGCCCCCTCGTCGGTATATCGACTGGCGCATATTTATACATCTGACAGTTAAGTCATCAGACATTCTGTCCACACTAGAATTTCCGAGGGATGATCATGCAAGAATAGATTGCGTGGCAAATTGCGAGGGGCGAGGGAGGGGGCCGTTCAATCGGCGGATCAAATGAAGTGCAGCAATATTTCTTTTTTTTTCTCAATTTCATCCTTGATGATGGGGGGGTGGCTCGGGAACGTCTGCCCGAAAGCGCTAGCTACGGCACTGGCCAATTGGCACACTTACAGAACGCGCGTGTAAGGTATATCCGAGTGTCCCCAGGCCCGTAATCGCAAACATTTCAGCCCTGCGCCCATGGTCTACCATATCCTGTTTCTCTCGGCAAAGCACACGATGGCCGAAAGGCCCGAATCGTAAATTTAGGTATTACGTTTTTCTCAACGAAGGCATTACAACATATTGTTGGGAAATTCTTTACTATATACGCGTGGAAAAGCGACGTACCCCGCCCTTACTGGGCTCGACGAAGGTGTTTGCCGCCATTATCTCCCCTGCACCGATAACACCGATAACCTATGTTGATAACTCGGGAAAAATTTCTCAAAGTCTGAAGACATCATGACCGTTCTTTTTTATGACTTTATATTATGCGAAACTGTCGACGTTTTTTAAAATATCATGTCTTTTGTCATTTTTATTTTGCATTTTGAAAAACTAACTATATATGTACTTTGATTTTCCAATTTTCGATATACGACACATTGTAATCGATTAAAGGGATATGTTTTCTGAGCTCGAACAATATGTGTGTTAGAAAAGAACGGTATAAAGTTGCTTTACGATTTTCAGCGTGTGACTGTTTTTATGCATAAAACGATGAAGTTTTATCAGCGAAATCCACATTTTTAAAAGTCGAACAAAAAATGAGGATTTTTACATTGAATTAAAAATTCGAAGAACGGACATTTTTTAACGTTGATAAATAAAGGCACCTTTTTGGGCGGGGGCTTTTGGCAGATATTTTGGGAAAAATTACATATCATCCAATAAATACTGTTCAAGATTTTTCCGAAAAAGCAAACTACTATAATATCACAAAATGTATGTATGCGCATAACCTCAAATTTCGCACTTTTACACGACTCTCTACCGAAATTGCTGAAACTTTCGTGACTGTATTATATTATTATTCTATAAATAAACCGTATGAATGTTTTTTAATTTGGCACGAAAGTTAAAAATACGACTTAAAGTGAATTAAAATGAATTATAACGACTGAAAATGAATTCACTTAATGCGTACATGAATTCATTTCAATTCGTTTTTTTTTTAACTTTCAATGCGTTTTCGTTTACTGGGTTAACCTTTCCTAATTAGAATTACATTTTCCATAAAAAATGTTTCACTTTATTGTATTTTTTTTTTCACTAGAGAGACAAACAGACTTTTCCACCTGTAAAATAGGTATAAACTGAGGGCTCGCTGGTTCTTTAAATTTAATTTAAGTACAATTGAACTTGGCAACATGTTCGAATGGCAGAACTTTTGTATTATTTTATCCAATTACATTCTGTTTGACAAGTAGAAAATACTCGTGCCGCTTTCTAAAAAGTTATAAATATTTTAAACTGGATTAAATTAAAATGTTACATTAAAAGGTAAATAAAAGATGTAAAGATTGATAACAAAAAAAAAAAATTAAAGTATCTGTGATATACCTATAATATAGATCAATTTATACCATGTTATTGGTTCTTTTAATCAGAAAAGGCAAACATAATTATGTTTTTGCGCAGAGTACTTCAATTAAGGCATGTAATATGAATTCTACACTAGTAGAATATAGACTGCCATTGTTTTCATAACAGTTGTTAATTTGTTTTGTACTGCGATATTTTATCAATCAAATATTATTATGTAAAATTCTGATCAACAAATAATGTCAATATTTCTTATATTGAGAAATATTAAGCATAAAAAGGTTTTTACACGTTACAGAAAGCATGCATTACTTAAAATAAGTTTATAATTTTATAATGTGCTGGATAAGAAATTCAGAGTCTAAAGCTAAAGTGGTCAACGTGTATCTAATGGGAATTATATGCAGAAGTACAATGGCTGAACAATACGAAATATATTCTGTCTGAAATGCTTGTGATAGCAAAACTTTACGCGTCGACATAGTGACATCGAACAATAAGAAGGTTATAAGGTTAGACTTTAAACTTGTATTATTAGCTTAAAGCACTTATGTAATTTATCCATTTTAGATTTTTGTTAATTTATTATGTAATCAATAAATCTAATGAACCTGCTAATTTAACTTTTGTCACTTTTAAAATTAGATTCTTTAAGCGCACATTTTTCTTTCTGCGTAAAGCTAAATATCACAATTTTATAAATACATTAATAAACTATTATAAAGATTAAATCAACTACTTGATAGCGTCTCAGAATGAAGAGATAAATACTTCCATACTGAGTATAAATAAACTAAATGCGGTAACTTATTGGAATATTTTAAATTTTAAATAATTTCTTACAAGTCGTACAAGAACAAGATAGGCATAGCTTTTAAATATAAAAAAATTCTTCTATCATCCAAGAAGATCATGAAAAATACAACATTCCCATGAAGCTGTATATTTTCAAAGTTAAGGAGAAACCTTTATAAGTTTGCAACTTACGAACAACGTGTTATTGAATTTCGGTAGTTTTGTGATAATATTCAACTTTCGTAATTTGTTATATTTTAAAGAGTAAACTAATTCAAAATATATTAATGAGAGATAGGTTAAAGTATATTTCTGAACAGACGTTAAGAGTAACACAACCTGAGCACTTACTTATTTAAACTCCAAAAAAATTTTGGAGCATTTATTTTCAAAACAAATTTATTTCAAATTATTGCAGCACTTTTGAAAATCATGTAATTTTTGTAACAAAGTCGATTCACATTTACAACATAAACAAACAAGCACCTAAAGAAATAAAAAAATATCTCTAACTTTGTGAATTTTTTCATTATTTTATTTACATTACTAATTCTGATACAAAAAAAAAATAAATTTACAAATAAAAACAAAAAATAATAGTATAGAAAATAATAAAAAAAGGAGAAATATGTAAACAAATACATAAAACTTTCAACAATTTTTGCCAGCGCTTATACATATGCAAAAAGAATATCTTACGATACAAATTTTACAAGCAATGTTTATAAATAAAATCTCAAGTTTAAATGTCGTCTTAATCAAATTAGTAGTTGTTAAAATATTGAAACGATAATCAAAGCATTCTGGAAATCACTCGAAGAAGCGCACTCTCAGTCGCATTCCCTTGTTTGCTGCGAATATTGACAATTGATATTTAAGCACATCATTCTAACAAAGAGAAGACATTTTCAAAACTTGCAGAGAATAAAGGAATGTGTATGAGTACGACACTGTGTCGTGACAACACCTATAAGAGACTCGGGTGGAATCCAAAACTCTGTCGACTCACATCTTATAATGATGTTGCATGTGGTGGCCTAGGTGTATGTCGACCGACTGTTGCTGCATCTGGTGCTGTTGTTGCTGCAGAGTTTGATGGTGGGTCTGCGGTGGATCCAGGCTAGAGGCGCCCAGAAGGTTGGCGCTCTCTCGGAACAGCGTGGCCACCTGCATACTTCCTCACTTAGTAACTTACGAACCGATACAACTAACCGACCAGTTCAAGAGCTCCTCGTAGTCTATCCCCCACGTTGCATCCTCTCCGAGGATGACGTCCTCGACTTCTAAAACCCACTCTGGGCGATTTCGTCGCCTTGACCACCCATCCCAGAGTGTTGTGAACCTCAGGGTCGAAGAAACGGAGCACTGAATCACTACTCGGGTGGAGCTTCTACGGGGAAAACCGCGCTTCGCTCTGACACCACACCCGGTCGGAATCCGCGGATCCGCAGCACATATTTCGGAGTCGTATTCCGCCCTTTTCTCGTATCGCCTTTTGCGGTGCGGAGATGTTTGACTCGGGGGGAAAGAGGAAACTCGGTAATCGCGGCACCGGTGACGGCGACACTGCTCGTCCTCCGTTGTCCGTGTCGCTCGTTCCCTGCTCGTCCACGTTCGGACAACTTCGACCTTACTCGGCTAGGGTCGTCTCTCTCGCACCCGCGATTCACGGCCGGGCACTTCGGACATTCTCGCTCGGATTCGGGTCTAGGCTGCTCCCTCCCACCAACGACGTATTTCCCTCCCGGCGACGACGCTGGTCATCCTTCGTGTTTTCGAACCGACGAGACTCGCTTCTACATATACTTCTGCCCATACACTCACGCCAGGTGCTTTTGCTTTCGATGCTTTCGCTGAGAAATGGAAACGAGACGTAGTTGCTGCTCTCAGAATTGACGAAAATTCACAAAGTTCTAGGACAGTCGGGGCTCCTCGCTGGCTGACGATATTTATAAGCGGATTCTTTTGAGCAGTATGCGTAATCACCACGGGCGTAGTGGAAAAAGTTCCTATATAGCAGCGCGAAATGACTAGACGAAATTCGGAGTACCGAGCTTTTTTCCACTTTTTCTTTCTTCATTCTCCTTATCTTTGACCTGTCGAACAATAATGTTGATATCAGAAGACGAGAAAATCGTACTGGTACTGAAATATCGACTTTACACTTTTATATCGAACCGACTGTAAATTTCCGTCATCAACGGCAACGAGATAATGTTCAACTCTTCCCGACTATATATACGTGTTTCTAATACACATATGCACATTTTTGAGTAATAAATTGTTTTCACAGAATGTTTACAACACAATTTCTGACGTTGGCACCGAGTGTACACTGGTGCACCGTGTATTTTCGGTGTCCCGCGCGTGCACACACTTTTGAGTACACCGGTTTCGTACTCGGTACACGGAAAGTGCACGAACCTAACCTCAAAATCGTGCTTCACAAATTGTCAGTTATTGCTGCAAATTTATCATCCATTTCAATCGAGAACTTTCGTTATAATTTTCGTTTTTCCTTTTTTACACAAGTAATTTTAGGAACACCGTTACGACATGATTAACGCGAATTTCAAGAGTTGGAACTTATTGGATATTTCTGATTGGCCAGTCTATATAGTTTAAAATAATAAGTTACAATCTACATTAAACTTTCGACTCTAGGATTTTCGAGGCTAAATATATCGTATATTAAAAGCGAAATTTTTCATCTTATTTTACGACCTTGAAAAAATATATATGAATATACGCGTGAAGTATATAACTTCATTAGTCTTGTTCATCTTAACCTCAAATTTATTTATTAGACAAGAATTGTTAAGAAATCTGAAGAGGACCAAAACGTTATATGTACGTAATATATATTATATGTACGTAATAATGCTGACTTACATTTTTCCAACCACATCGCATTTTCAAGAAAAGTGAGGTTAAACACGTATCGTAATTTCGGTCAACTTCTTGTTACTGAAATCGCAGAATTCGAGATATAACTTCGATTCTCCGATCTGTCGTGTGGTATATATATATAAGTACCCATGTTTCAGAACGTATGTGACACCTTTATGCACAATTCGTTCTTCTTCATTTAGAAACGCGTAATTATGTGTCATATTTTTGGTCCGATTCCGAAAATCAGAATTCAAAATGGCGGAAGACTTTTAAATAAGTAACTCAATTCAATTCGAATTCGAATCTACAAACGGAATTTCAAAAATCAAAATGGCGTACGACATTTTGAAAAATTGACGTCATTCAGGTCTAACGACGCGAACCTAGAAAGTTACGTTCTACTTTTTTTATGTAATAAAACAGTTGAATAACCCTGAATTAATCCGCCATTTTGATTTTCAAATTCTGATTTTGTAATCCTTAAAAATCTTATAAATATTCTGTGGATAATTGCGAGGACCCTCTAAAGGTTAAACGGAAAAATTGTTGGATTATATATAGTGAAGTTCAATCGAAATTGGAGAGAAGAGAAGTTGAAAATGTTCGATTCGAAGATCGATCGAAGGAAGTTGATGATACATAATTAAGTGCGACGACCTTAAGTATATCAATCCTAAGGCGCGTTTACTATTCCGTTCTACTTGTTCGGAAAAGGACTTCTTCTACTGATTGCACTATTACGACCGATATGGGAGGCGTTCTTCCTTATACACTTCAGCAAGGATCTGCCGAAGGTCAGATATTTATCGATTTGTATTTATCGAACACCATCTTACGTCAACGTGGAAAAAATAAACGAAACAATTCTAAAAAACCGTTTTTGATTTTGCTATTAAAGTCATTTTCTCTCTTATCGTTTCATTTAATTATAAAATGAATAATCTCGTGTTCGTGATCATGAAATACGAATATGAAGCGATACTTGTATTTATAATAGATGAAATTAAAATAAAGTAAATTTGGCAACACTGCCGTAAGGTATGAATTTGAGGTTAGAACACTTAACGCGACCTAACCTCAAAACGGCAATAGTGTAAATTCTAATTCTAATTTTTATCATTTCTAAATGATAGAAACGTTTTTTTTTTTAATTTGGGCCGTGGTAAAGTAATGATATGTACAATACAAAAATGGACGGATGACACGACGATAAAAGGTATAACGTAAAGCATTCACGAGTGACGAATTGGACAATTTTCCAAGTTTCCATTGCGTCGTCGTCGTTTTCCGAAAGCTGCTAGGGACTTTCTGATGAAACCATTTCTTGCGGCGGTGAAGATCGATAACACGCAAGCACACAGGCTGTGTGCTTTCCGCTGCGTTTAAACGCGTGCAGCTTTCCAAAAACTACGTTTCGGAAACTGCAACAAAAATGTAGCATCGAAGGATATTACGGTACGAATAGCTATATCAAAATGATTTTTCACTACTTTATTCTCTATAGTTACAAATATCTGACTACATAACCTCAAATATTGAAAACATGCGAAAGCCCTACTTAGAAGCAGACTTCATCAATTTAACAAATTTGTTATTGGTCATATTTTCGCATGTAGACATTTACAGTCATAAATGTATCGTGTAAAAAATGCATTTAATGTTCCTGATTCATTAAAATAACTGATATTCAATGTATAAACGTTAGTAAACGTGGCAACGTCGCCACATTCTGAAAATGCTATTGTTGGCAGCATTTCAGGATTTCAGAAGTAAACATTGCCGACGTATAACCTCACTTTTTTGCGAGCATCGAAGGACGAAACATAGATGGCGCACAATGTTGACAAATGTATGCAGCGTTGCCAAATTTCCAAAAGTCACAATTACAAAATCTTTCGAAAAAAATACAACGGTGACGCGTCTTCAACTATTTGGCGTTACTTTTTGGCAAAACTAGCAGCTGATCGTTACAAATCGGGGAAAATTGAATAAAAAACCTGAAATCTCTGAAATTGAAGATTCAAATATGTCCGACTTCAACTTGAAAAAAAAAAAATTTTTTTTTCTATTTATTGGCATTTAATAATTTAACAATAACAAATTATTCGTGTGTATTGTAACCGTGGCCTTACTGGCTGAGTTCCTCGAGTATCTAAAAAGTAAGAACGTGAAGATATTCGTTCTAAATATAGAAAACAAAATTGAAAGAATCGCGAGAAGACGACAGGTGGTACGAATATATACCACTGCTACTGAAAGGGTTAGAGCCTATACCATTCCTTGAATGATATGCCTGAATATTAACATCGTTTACTACTTACGCTCATATTAGAAGCGTGTGTAGGTCTCCACATCCCATCTTCGCGTTTTCATTATCACGACTATAACTGCGTCATATAAATCCAAAAAACCTGTTTTTTTTTCTCAATTTTGTTTTTAGATTACGTCATCTTTTCGATTTATGTGCACATTTATAGAACGCAATAGATCGATCTCCGCAGTACGGGCGAAGGTGAGGTCCGGTCGGATATTCGCACATTTGCGCAGGTATATCATTTCATGTGCAGAAGATAAGGTTACCCAAAGAAACACCGGCGATACCCATTTTGAATATATGTGGCATTGCGTTCATCCAGTTTTTGTGATTTTTGCTACGAGGAACACCCGAGCAAATGTATGTTAAATATTTACAGTGTGATCTCGAACATTCCCTATGCTCGCTAAAAAGAAAAGGGGTAAACTTTGCCCTTTTGGTAAGGGCACGTTTTGCTGTTTGAAACGTTGCGCGAGCAAATGGTGTTGTTTTAAAGGACAAACATTTCAGATGGAAAAGTGAAAAATTATATTCGAAATAATAGGAAACATCAAAGTTTTACATCCGCAGGTAGAGGAGAAGCTTCCACTTCAAATAAGAGAAATGAAATCTGTTAAAATGAACTTGATCTTATTCCGATCCTTATATTGAAAATATTACAGAAACAAATTAATCCGAATTGTTCCGGAGGTGTTTGTACACTTCACTAAATAGTCGAAGAGTTTTGAACGCTTTGTACATAGTTGGACGCCATATTTGCATATCAACGTTTATAAATAGGGACATTCGACATTCAGGAGATTCCCAGTTGAAGGTATTTGGGTATAACGACATCTTCTTTGGGTGGAAAGATGTAATGATGAAAATGTGTACTTTTTTTAGAAAACCATGAAGACGCATAAATTCCACGAGAACTTTCGGGATGTACTCAATGTGGAATACACTTTACTGACACTTAAATACAACTGATGGTATTCCTATCTGACTTTCCATCTGAATTTGCATACCTATATGGATTTCCAAATAGAATATTCCTCTTGATTGTCATCTGGACTTCCTTCTAGATGTTTACTTGGGAATCATCCGGGTTTCTATCTGGAGTTCAACATTGACTTCATCCTAGACTTCCACCTGGAATTCACCTAAATCTTCAATCTGGATGTTTATAAAGAATTTCCAACTGGATCCGTACCTGCATTTCAATGAGGATATTAGGATAGGACGTCATTCTAGGACTTTAAACCGGATTCCTATACTCAGATTTTCACCTGGTAATTACCTGGACTTCAACGTGGGTACCAATTTGGATTTCCTTTTGGATTTCCAAATCGGTGTAGTGGTAATACTCTTAGCAACATGTGTATAACAATTCGAACCGGAGTACCCATGATATGTTTCTGCGGCAAAGACCAATAGCCGGCTACAGTCATTGGAAAGTTGGAACAATTCAAACCGATGAATGATCTAGAATCCCTGACTTTGACCGGTATTGTCATTTATTGCATTGTGAAAAAATTATTATCTCCGTGTCTCATGATGTCGTGCTCCTTCCTCCAAAGTCGATTGACCAACCATTAATATTTTACGACTTTTCGACCAATCAGAACCTGTTCCGCAGACTTGAAGGTGGAAGAGTCTCCGATAGTAACGGAGTTCTTTGACGCGCTATGCACGAAAAATATTATGTTTGCGAGAAAAAGCAACTAACGCCCTGAATGACCAGTTAGCAGAGGTGAAGAGATACGTTTCAAATGGAAGTTTGACAGTTTTTCGCTAAAATCTGATCACCCAGTGGTGACCAATGCGGATCTTTCCTGAAATCGCTGCGGAAAAAGTTTGACCACACCTGAAACGCTGCAATTGGGTATCCATTTTTTCAGGACTTCTGACATTCCTGAAAGGCGTCTCATTACAGATTCGATACGTCAACGTTTCCCGTTTAATGGGGAACAGATGATCGGAGTCGAAATTGTTAGAGATGAAAATCATTCAACATGTGCCAGAATCATTGCCTCCTCCCTCCACCATCTCGGTGTCAGCAGTCCTTTCGGCATTTGCAATTGTTGCATTCGATACTTTCGTTTTCTCGGAGATTCCATTGGGCACGCGATCCCGTACCGCGAAACGAATAAATTCATGCCAAATGGCCATAACGACGGGAATCGTCGTCAACGACGGAAAATAAAAGACGACGGCTATAGAGCGACTATTCGCGTCGCGTCCCATGTGCGTCACGCGTGTTTTGGCCGGGGCAACGAGGGAATCACGGAGGGACTCGGTCGTGTCGAAGGAAAAGAGTAAATCAGTGGGAACCCTGTACGGCGTAAAAGTACCCTCCTTCCCTCTTACCCCACCTCCTCTCGACCACCCTCCTGTGTGAGTGTGCACTTACGAGCGAAGCGTGAGTAAGCATCGCAGCGACGGTCGACGCGCAAAGGAGGTGAGATCGTGAGAATACGTGAAGATGAACCTTTGCGCGCGTATCCGTTGCAGGTAGAGCCATCGTTCACCCGGGGGGAGAGACAGAAAGGGAGGGACAGAGACGGAAGAGGGACAGAGAGAGAGAGAGAGAGAAAGAGAGATACGTACATTCGACCGCGCGAGAGGATGGATGGGAAGAGGGAAGGCAACGGAATGGGATGAGAGCCAGAGGAGGGATGGGGGGAGTGTCGGGGAGGGAGTACGCCGGGAGGAACGGGATGGGAAGGGGGAGGGCGAAGAGAGGCAATTGGCGCCCAACGCCCCCTCCCCCCTCCAGCGCCCGTGGCGACCCCACCACGGAGTGAGTTCGGAAAAATCAATAGAATACAAGAAATGCACGTGATGCGCGCGACTCGCGGAGTGGAGTCGCGGGTCTCTCTCTCTCTCTCTCTTTTTTCCTCTCAGCCCGTGTTATTTTCCCTCCGCGTCACTCTACCTTTCTCACTAACGCTATCGCGCTAACGTTTGATAAATCCCTATTCTCTCCTCTAGGTGTGCGTCCCTCGTCGTGGAAATTTACTACTCGGAACCGGCGCGGTTCGAGTCGCTCGTTACGAGTAGTAAACATTGAACTCGAGCAACTAGTGACCTACCAGAAGTAACTTCTCAGACGTCTGCCGAGTATCCATTAATAATACATAACCCAGTGAGCGAAATGGAGTTGAATGGAACGAGCGAATGCGGCAAAAACGAATGAAAGTAATTGCCCGCTCGGCTATAAAGGAAAACCGTTTAAAAGGTTGCTTCGTCCGAAGCGATTGGGGGATACTTCGCTTTTCTCTCTCTCTCTCCCTCGCGTTCGCTTTCTTTTTTAAATCTGTTTCGCTAATCCGTTTTTCTTCACAAAATGTAAGCCCGATGCCTGAGTTTACGCAAAATCCAGAATTTTTCGAAATTAAAAGTTCGATTCTCAAAATCTGAACGTATACACCGCGATTTTCATGTGGACCCTACTTTGAAGCCGATTAATGGAGTTTCGGGTGGTATGAAAAACTGCGGCCCAATATATACCCAGTTACAAGTGGCTCGTAAAAAGGGAAAGCTGGGAAAATCGTTTGTTGACGTTCGAAATATACCCGACCTATATGGAGGCACTTACTACTTACGCTGAGCTATAAAATGATTGATTCGCGCGCACGGTGCTGCGATTTCAGTAGTAAAAGATGCTTCCATTACGCGGAAACTGGATTTCAGGGTCGTACTATATTTGGATAATTAAATTGAAATGTTGATTCAATGGGCGGATTCCTTCGACCGCTATATCCAAATACCTCTTTCTTCGATTTGTCGGTTGCGATATATAATAGGATTATGCTGTTTAAAAATTCTATACTATGTTTGAAAAAATGTATACATTTCCACGTTTCTACCTGTAAACATTCAACTATGATATTGCTGTAATATTACTGAAACGTCATGTTATAATTTATGATGTAACGTGAAAGATGATTACTAACGCATAGTTTGAGAATATTTTGCGATGCATCGAAACTCGGGAAAACTGTCTAATTGAAGAATGGCCCAAAAATATTCCAAGAATATTTATTCAATATTGAGAGGACTTGCATTGCTAGCCTATAACGGATTTTCGTTACAGAGTAATGAAAATCTAACGCGACAACAAGTGACGCGAAAAGATTCTATAATGCTTTTGGCAATATTACAGAAATTTGTTTGGAATATTGTCAGAATTTGTTGAAATACAATATGGCTATACGTAATTCGTCAATTTCGTACGGCGCATTGACGACTGTATGCGGATTCCCAATAATGAAAAACACACGCTGTGAAAAACCCTTAGACAAATTGCATATATATTTTTGGAATATTGATGCAACATATTTCTGTATTACGATGTATTATGTGCACACAATATAATTACACAAGCAAAGAATTATCTAGCGAACGAACGCCTCAATAGTGAACCACGTGGATAGACAATATTGCAAGAATATCCCTGTAATATTTATTGAGAATAGCACATGAATATTTGTATAAAATTCCTGGACTTCTTCTTTTCAAAACTGTTAAAGATACAGCGATTCAACAGAAATATGCAAACAGTGTATAAGAATTTTAGGAATTATTGCTGAACTATTGTTGCAATATTTCTATTCGCATTAGTCGATGTTTTGCATTAACGCGTTACTTATTAAAAGTTTACTAATACACCGCGGTGTTGTATTCGGAAACATTAATGAAAGTATGGTAATGTGTAAATCGCATGGGTAATAGTGCAGAAATATTTTTGCAATATTCACGGCATGTTATGTATAGTACCATATTGCATTCTTTTTTGCATGTAGACCCCAATATTGTGCATGAAACATACAGATATAAATGTTATATAAATATTTGTTCTATATTGCCAGAATATTCCGCAATATTATAAGACGAAGTGTATGGTAATAATATTCTTGACATTTTTTACGATATTCATTCGTGATGAATTGGAGAAACTATATACTTTAGAGGCTGATTAAGAATATTCTATGAATTATTATGAATATACAAGAATGGACATCTCAAATTGCTACTAAACTTGAAAATTTCATATATTACTCGAAGGATTATTGATCAATGCAAATACACCTATATAATCGAAATAAAATAAATATTATTGAATCATAATGAAAATGACATTTTCGGCACGATATATAAATAATAATAAACAATCATTGTTGATGCTAATCGTTCTTTTAAAACTATTATAGAAAACTGGATGGCCGGAAATATTTTCATAAAATATTTTCTAAAACGCGGCGGTAATAATACAAATTGAATAATTCGCAGTGAGGGGTCAATTAGAGAAGTCTATATACAGAAAAGTCGACTTTAAAGCTGCACGGATTCTAATTGATGGAATGGAGATTAAAACTGCTTAAAATTGAATACGAAAGCATATACATTTGGATTTGCATAAGCATAATGGAAATCGTGTACGATTTTAACATAAAACTCTGCTTTTAATATAGAAAAACTAAAATTCTAATTTTAAATATAATAAACAGCGAGATTTAGCAATTCCAAAATGATGAACATATAATTTTTGAACAGTTTCAATAAAAATGTTTCATTGCTTTATGACTTCGACTTACGTTTTATTAGACATTAATGTGGGTTCTAAAGTATAGAACAGTCACCGACCGAACTTAGAAAGTAAAAAAAGTGTAAATGTAAAATTATTGATAATTACAATAAATACGATTTCCAATAAGATAGTATGGAGGGAATTTGAATGGGAAATATTAGAAATAAAGCAAGATAAAATATATGAAGAACATTTATTTGTTAATAGGTTAGTTTCTCGTTCAATTCTCAATCGATTTCAATGGTACTTTTCAAGGGATCATATTATGTACGTTGGAGAAAAACAATACCAGCAAATTAAAAAAAAAAAAAAAACGTTTCAATCATTTTTCATTTGCACTTTTTTAATCCTTTTAGGTTAGGTCGGTAACTGTTCTACTTTAGTGCGACTTAAGTCGCACTTAAGGGGGTTCTAAAGTAGAACAGTTACCGACAGGAGCTTTTCAACAATAAAAATATAAATAAAAAAAGATTTAAACTTTTTTTCAAAGTTTGGGCTCTGGAAGGGTGATTCTACGTAACGTATACAATCACC